>CAJNIZ010030702.1:0-17903 GCA_905231905.1 Symbiodinium pilosum
CATCCCTTTTAAAGTAATCCCCAAGGCCTCCCGGGGCCCTCGGTACTGTGCGAGCCTTATTGAGGACATCTAATTTCTATTTTCCGGGAGGCCCTATTGTTGTCGGGGCAAATTATTCAGGATCAGGTTTTGTTTTGGGGGCTCAGAAAGATAAACAAACTGCGGGCTCGTTTAGTTTCACCTCAGAAAAGCACAGGACAAACAGCTTCCGAGCTCTGTCTGAGACACTTTGTAAGTTGCGGCAAATGCAGGTGGTGCGTGAATATTACAGAGAAAATTCATTTGCTGGGGGGGGGGGAAACTAAAGAGGGTCCAACTTTAAACTCCGAACTCAAATCCCTGAACCTAATCCCCAAACCCTGAACACTGAACCCCTAAACCTGAAACCCTTAACCCTAAACCCTTAACCCTTAACCCTAAGCCCCTAAACCCCCAACATTTGTCAACGCTGAAAAAGCGGCCCAGGCCTTGGCAGTTGCGAAGGGCTACGACAGAGGTCACAGTGCCGACGCCTCTAAGGGTTTAGGGTTTAGGGATGAAGGGTTGAGGGTTGAGGTTTAGGGGTTAGGGTTGAGGGTTTAGGGGGAGGGGATTAGTAGCTTCAAGTTTTGAAGCCTTCTTCCATGCATTCCCTCAACCAGCAAGAAGAGACTCTACGCCTCAACAGTAGCTATACTGGTTCCTTTACAACCTCTATGACGATGACTTAGGGTCTCGGTTTCTTATACAACCTCCTTAAGCATGGTTTAGGGTTTAGGGTTCCTATACAACCTCTTTGATAGTCCAGTCCCTGCTGTCCTACTTCAAGGACACTACAAGTTGCTATCGGGTTGTAATTGCGATTTCCTTACCTAGTTGGACCAAAGACATTCCTTCATATGCCTATATAGAGTCCCTGTGCAACCCGAATTCCCTAAACGCTAAACCCAAAACCCAAAATTCAATCTACATAACCTGGCGCTGGCCAGAACATTAGCGCCTGCGTAAGCGAGCAACAGTTGACGCCAGCTTTTCATTTTGCTCAGCCTTGGCATAGCACGGCTTAACTTCCCGCAAAGGTAAGGGAGTTCTGTAGAGGTCATATAGCGGTTACGTGAGGGTTGTATAGGGATTATGTAAGGGGTCATATAAGGGTTATATGTTGGGATACCCATGGAATGCTTAACATGGGCACACTTTCCGGGACACGGTTAGGATTGAGAGGGTTATGTAAGGGGTCGTATAGGCGTTATATGCGGGTTGTGTAGAGGTTATGTAGGGGTCATATGGGGGATATAGAGGAGTCATATGGGGCTAAATTGGGGTTATATCGTTATATAGGAGAAGTATAGGGGTTACATAGGGGTCATATACGGATTATGTAGGGGCTACGTAGGGTTTACGTCAGGGTTTGGGGCTTGGGGTCCAACGGCAGGAATGTTAGGTCCCAGAAGGGCTTCCTTGTTGGGAAGATCATGAAACATAAGGAAGTTTAGGGTTTAGGGCATACGGGCTCGTGTTTTCTGATTGAGCCCTGGTAGACAAAGCAGGAAATATGTTCAAGAAAAAGGCAGAAAGGGGTTTCTAACATTCTATGTAGATACCTTAGCCAAGGCCGTTAGTTACAGAAGGCTAAACCCCAAACCCTAAACCCGGAACCCTTAAACACTAAACCCTGCACTCAAAACCTAAAGGCCCTGCACCCCAAACCCTAAACCCTTAAATCCCAAACCCATAGTCTTCACGGCCCCGGGTGAACTGGCTCAGGATTTGAGAGGTTTCAGGGTTCAGAGTTTTTTGGGTTGTTAAGGTTTAGGGCTTGGGGTTCAAGGGCATCCGCACATAAGCCTGCTGAAAGTGTGAGAAACGTTGCACAACCAAACGCGAATGCTCCACATAAGCCTGCGGAAAGTGCGAGAAACCTTGCAAAACCATACGCGAATGCTCCGCTTCTCAGGACTTGTCGATCTCATGTCTAGACCTTAAACCCTAAACCCGCTTCCGCAGCCCTCAACCCTAAACCCCAAAAACCTAACCCCAAACTCTGAGCCCTAAAGCCCCAAGCCTAAACCCCAAACCCAGAATCCTAAACCCGAAACCTTTCACCCTAACCTGGACCCTAAAAATATGTAAATAATGGCCTTCATGCCTATCTTTTGTGGTTTAGGGCTATTATTTTACATACTTTTGGGGTTTAGGAAACCCTGACCATTAAATCCTGAAGCCTAGGCCCTGTAAATCCTCACCGTAAGCTCTAAATCCTCACCCTGAAGCGTAAAAATCCTCACCCCTGAGCCCGGAACCCCAATACCTAAACCCCTAAAGTATGTAAAATAAGAGCCCTAAACCCATAATAGCAGCCATAGGGGCCATTATTTTACATATTTTTGGGGGTCCAGGTAATGCGAAATTATCACTCCTCCCCTCTGAGCTACACCCTGAAGCCTCCACTCCGACTTTAGGGTTTACCTGGACCCTAAAAAGGGTAAAATAATGGCCTTTATGACCAGGGCCCTTTTATTCTATGAAATTCCTACTATATTCTTGGGGTTCCCTGTTTTGGGGTTCCCTGTAAAGTCCCTTTATATATCCCACCAGGCCCAGGAGCAAGACTCCACCGATTAGCGAGCCCAGCGAGGCTCCCACGCGCATGGCCACTTGGCCAATGCTGAGGGCCTGTAAGGGCTTAGGGGTGTCAGTGTAGTGAGTTCATAGGCTTTAGGGCTTAGGGGTCAGGGTTTTGAGTGTTTAGGGCTGAGGGGTTATAGGGTTCAGAGCTCCTGGTTTGGAGTCTCGGGCGGAGGGTTTACTTAGGGTTTGGGGCTGAGGGTTTGGGGGTTTAAGACTTAAGGCTCAGGGCTGGGAGTTTAGGGTAGTATAGAAACCCTATTCCATGCTGGGATACAGCATTACAGCTAGCCTTGCCAGAATTTAGAGAATGTGACGCTGTGGGGAGAGAGAGAGGCGGAGAGAGAGAGAGAGAGCGAGGGGCGCCATTCAGAGCCATAAAATGTGCGTATCGTTGCAGAGACATGTCTATCTGAGAGACTGGCCCTGGTTTGTCCTGATCAAGAACCGCCTAAGCCCTAGTATCTAAGCGCAACGTTCTAACTTCCCTGGAAGCCCTAAACCTTAACCCTCAGTTCAGCGAAGGTTTGGAGATGTATGGGCTTTTCGCTTAGGCGACATCTTGGGGACCCTCGGGCTACTCAGGGGCTGCACATGGAAACCTAAACACTAAAACCTAAAACCCCTGAACCCCAAAACCAAAAAAACTCTAAAGGCCAAACCGTGTAAATGTAATCATCACACACTTCTTCCAAACCCTTACTCCATTTGCTGTTCTCTAGTACCCGCTCACAATACAGGGGTAACTACATGGTCCCTTTGGATTATATGGATCCAGAAACGCCATGATTCGCCCCAGTAGCTGGGAGTGACAGAGAGTTGTGATCAGAGTCCCTGCAATCTGCTCCAAGGCAGTGCAAGGATTTAGGGTTTAGTCTTTAGGATTTAGGGTTTAAAAGGCTAACAATGAACCCAAGTGTCTCGAAGCCCTTAAGCATGATCCGTAAAATCCCAAGTACTCAAAGACCAGGGCTTTGGGTCCCAAATGCCACAACTTTAATGTTTTTGGGCACCTAGATCCCCATTATTTGACTGTTCTGTTACTGCTGCAAGACCATGTTGAACGAGTACATGCCATCCCAATTCCCAAACCCTACCTTACTGTTGGTTAGTGGGGAATAAGGGTATCTATCACATAGGGATTATCTAAGGATTCTGCAGTATTGCCTTACTCCCCACTAACCAGCAGTAAGCTACTGTCTAAACGTTAAACCCTTTTTAAACCCTAAGCCCTGAACCCGAAGCCCTAGACCCTTAAGCCCTTAGCCAGGTCTTCCTGTGCCCCCTGCGGCCTGCACCTGCCCCCCGCTTGCAAAGGCAGTTTTGATGCTTACAGCAGCTGCTGTCCACACGGCGGCAGTCCCAAACCTCCAAGACGGGTGGTTTAGGGTTTAGGGCTTTGAGTTTAGGGTTCAAAGTTTAGAGCGTCACATCAAATATGGGAAACGAAATGGACACAAATTCAAGGGAATTGGAGAAGGACATGGAAAGTGGGAGATGTTTAGGAAACTACATAGGCATTCAGGTTGGATGATAAGACGGTCTTGGAACCACCAAGCCAGCAATTGGGACCCAATAGCTATTTTATGACTGGCAAAGAAACCTTCCTTGTAAAGTGGGGCAACCCTAAACCCTAAACCCTACTGGTGCATGAGCCGCAGTGCATATTGATGCCTATGGAATCCTGTTTCTCAAGCCCTCTTGTAAAAGCCAGTAAATCAAGGACTGTCAGAGGGTTCAGGGTTTCGATTTCTTGGCATAAACGTATTCAAAAGTTTGGAGGTTTAGTGATTCGGGTGCAGGTCTTCAAACTCAGGCTATGGAGTACAAGGACCTTACTGGATTCCCATCACAACTAATTGCTTCTTTCCACAATGTCATTACTTTGCTTGGTTTTGAAAACCTCTGCAAGCACCTGCTGCTTTCGCAAATGAATGTTAGGAAGTGTTCGAGAGACGTTCACAGACCCAATTGACGTCGTCAAACAAAAGCCCCTAAACCCTAAACTAAACGGAGCTGAACTCTAGGCCTTGAAACAATAAACTACTCCTGAATCTTTGAACTCCAAACTCCTAAACCCTAAACCCCTACACCCTAAACCCCAAACTCCTAAACCTCCAGCCCCTTAGCCCCTAAAGCCCACTCTACTCCTGCCAGGGTTGAGAGGAATTTGGGGTTTAGGATTTTTCCGTAACCACGCATCCTAGTCCTGAGCACGCACCTGAACCTGAAATCCCTCAGTATGTAGAATGATAGACTTGTTTGGCTCCTGTTATGGGTTTTGGGCCATTGCTTTACCTGCTGCGCAGGTCCAGGTAGACGGAGAACTGTATTTATTATTAGTTACCCAAAGGCCCTATAACCCTGTAACCCTGACCACACCCAAAACTTCAAGCCCCGAACCCAAACCCCTGCAAAGCTGTACCCAACTACCCAACCCTAAACCCCTAGACCCTAAATCCTAAACCCTAACTCCTAAACCCTAGACCCCTAAACCGTAAACCCCTAAATCCTCAACCTCTAAATCTAAATCCTACACCGTAAACCCTTAAATCCCAAACCCCTTAATCCTAGCCCCTAAACCCCTACCTAAACCCAAAAGTATGTAACACAATAGCCCTAAACCCCTATAAACAGCCCAAAAGGCTATACTTCTACATACTTTAGGGGTCCAGGTACACCTCTAAACTCCCTAAATCGCGCTGACTGGCCTCGAGGCCGCGAAGCTGGACATGAGGGCAGGCCCGGGGCCTATGGGTTCAAGGATGCTCCGTCTTGTCTGAGGCTCAGGGTTTGGGGTTTAAGGTTTAGGGTTTAGGGATTGTGGTTTAGGGCTTACGGGAGTTTAGCGTGCTTTCCGGGCCCACTACACATCGAGGTTTGGGGTGTCAAGTCAAGGACGTAAGGTTAACGGTGTGAAGTAAAACAAAAAATCTCCTTGTAATCTACTTTAGTCTTACAATTTCTTACCTGCGAACAATGACTGTTGAATCTTTAAAGCGAAACCCTATAACCCTAAACCCTAATCACCAATCCGTGGACCTTGCAAAGCCCGAATCCCCATCCCACATTCTAAGCCCCGGATCCGAAACCACAACATAAACCCTACATTCCCCAACCTAAACGCTAATCTTGGAGGACCATGGGACTTAGTAACTACTCATAACTACTATGTGGTACAACACATATAACCTCGTATCAGCTAGATAGTAGAGGGATCAGAAGTAACCTTTAACCCCTCGCCCCGGAAATACCTGCCCCGTCCACGACCCTAAAACCTAAACCCTAGACTCTAGACCCTACACCTGGCCAGCTCCTAGGGGGATGCTTAGCGTTACGAGGTCACAGGTAAAGCAACTATAGCCGCGGCTTGCATTGGGGTTTCCTGGACATGGTACAGACATTATACAGCCCAAGCCTGCACTGCGGCTTGCAGATCGTCCCAGAGTTGAAGGAAGGCCTGGTCGGGAGTGTCGGGAACTTTGATGTCGCTCTGTTGAGAGTCAGTTCGATCCAGGTGGCAGGTGGCGTTCACAGACTGATGCGCTTCATGATCATTGTTGGTCTCCGCCTGAACGGCCTCATTCAACTGCTCCTTGACGACAGTGTGGCGATTCTTGTGCCGTTGCCTGCCCATCTCGCGATCCGACCCCCAGCTCGGAGAGCCTGGGCCTTCAAAGCTTTCAACCGCACATCTTGAGCCAAACAGCCCAAGCCCTACAAGCCCTGAACCCTACAAGCCCAACACCCTGCACCCCATGACCTTCGGAATTCAGGTTGCAGCTTCCCCAAATGTCACTCAGATTCGGGCGCATGTGAAGCGGACGCGATTCAATCTGACTAGATCGCAAGGCTTTGAGCAACACAGGTTGTTTGTGCCCTGTAGGTATGCTAGGAGCCTTGCCCTGGATTGATCGGATCACTTGGCCCACTGGAGGCCACGCGCTTGAAGTGCACCATTGATGCACAGAGACATTTCTGTACGCGTTTGCATTGTGTCAGACAGCATCTTCTTCAGATGCGCTGGCACAGGGGTTTTCCGCGCTATGGTGGACGTTTTCCTCGATTAAGTTCCGCAGATCCGTATCCAGTCGATCGAACACCAAGCACAATGATTCCGTCCTGGAGAAGGAATCCAGGAGACTCAGCACATTGTCGTGCTGGGTATATTTCGTCTTAGGGTTCAGGTTTTAAGGTTTAGGGTGTGATAGCTTCAGGATGCGGATCTCCCGCGCACAACCAATGACATGTGCATTCCAGACCTTCATTGGGCTTAGCTAAACCCTGAATCCTGAACCCTAAGCCCAAACCCTCAAGGCCCTGAACCCTAAATCCTACACCCAACCCCCCAAATCCTAAGCCTAAACCCTGAACCCTAAACCCAAAAACACTAAACCCCAAATCGAAAACCCTAAACCCCAACTCCTAAACCCTGACCCCCCAAACCCTAATCCCTACTCCCTAAACCCCAAATACATCCCCCCTAAACCCTAAAGCCTAGGCCCTAAACCCTAAACCAATGTATTCCTGACTGCTTGGCCTGGCACTTTGGCCATTGCTCCGAAACTGCCCGCCAGTAGCCTCGGCTGGTTTTATGGGAGCTTCCCAAATTAGGGGTCGCATTTTGGGGTTCCCTATACCAAGGGCTATAATGTTTTGGGGATCTATATTTGGGTCCCCCTATCTAGGGATAATGGAAAATACAACCCAGAGGGTCCACATATACAACCATTAGGAAATTGGGACCCATAATTCCTTNNTCCCTAATAGTTGTATATGTGGACTGTGTGGGTTATAGGGATAAAGGAAAATACAATGGAAACTACTATAGTTATGGGGGTTATACAGCGGTGATAGAAGGATAATGGAAAAGAACATCGAACTTACTATTTAGGGTTTAGGGTTTACGGATTAGGGTTAGTGAGGGCCAGTAGCCTCGGCTGGAGTTTTGTAGAAGCCTGAAGAATTTAGGTTGAGGGTTTAGGGAATTGGGTTTCGGGTTTAGGGATGAGGGTTTAGAGTGTAGGGATTCAGGTTCATGGATCAAGGATTAGGGTTTAAGGATTCTAGGGATTAGGGTTTAAGCTTCAGGCATTGGGGTTTAGGGGTAACATGGTTGAGGTTTAGGTTTCGTGTTCATCTAAGGTTTAGGGGTCAGGTTTCGGGCTTAGGGTTAGGGCTAACCCACTACTTCAACTCGGGAGATAGAGGGACACAAAGAGGATGAGTACCAGTATCATTTTGGGGTCCATTTGAGGTACCCTATACCATAGTCATACAAGGAATCTAGGACAGACATATTTGGAAATGATTCAGGCCTCTAAACCCTACAATTGGGAAGGGTTGAATGAAAGATTTGCAAAAATCAAGTTTGGGCAGCAGGGTTCAGGGTTTAGGCTTGAATGTAGGGATGAGGGCTTATTTTAGAAAACAGGGTTCAGGGATTAGGGCTTAGGGTATAGATATGAGGATTTAGGGATGAGGTTTTAGGCTTTATGGATTCGGGTGGGGGCAGGATGGTATTGCAAAATCGCACGCTTACATAGGTTCTCGGGTTGCGATAATGAAAATCGGAAAGCGGTATCCAGCAATAACCCAGGATTAAGGTAGGTTGGGATTCAGGATCTATGAGTTCCAGGTTATTTCTAGGATTTAGCCAATGTTTCAAGGGATAGCTTGTGGTGTAGGCTGCTATCGGGGACACTTAACTAGCAGATGCGCACGTGTCATTTGGGCCATTCGTGCTAAAGTCGACGCCAAAGGTCAGGCTTGCCTAGGAGCATGAGTAAAATGATAAACCGAACGCATTGTTGACCCTAAGCCCTAAACCTTCAACCCTATAATCCCTAAACCCTAAACCGCGAACCCTCTTGGGGTTCGCATAGGCTCTAAACCTCGGAAAATACAAGGGACTTGGACAACAGGCTTGCGGGTCGGAAAGGATTTGGAGTGGCAGAAAGTATCATAGCTGGCCGCTTGTAACTTGTCATTACTGGAGCCGAACATGAATACAAAGGTGTCAAATGCCTTACACATCACCGAACGACGCCAAATTTGCCTAGGTCTCAGGCCGGACAAGCCTCGAACACAACAATTCTTGAAGCCTTACATGCAATCCCTGAGCCCGAACCGCCGAAGCCTAAACGCGGAACCCTAAATGAATCTGAACCCTAGGGTTGAGGGTTTAAGGACTCAAAATGTATAGTTTCACCAGGGAGCAACAGAATCGCAAAGAGAGATCGAATCCCTCCAATCGCATCCACCACGGCGCCGCCCAGGAGTTTGCCCAAGGCGTATGCAAACTGCCCTGTCCAGGGGGTCCAATGTTATGAAGGACGCCAGACAACGTAAATGGAGTTTTGAGGTATACTATCCTAAATGTATATTTGGATTATCAGTGGATAGTCTTGGAAATTATTAGGGCTTCTACATTGCTCAACGGTGGGTTCTTGGTTTACACATTCGGGAGTGGGCTTAGGGTTTAGGCATCGGATTCTTGATAGCCGAGTGCTTGGGATTTGGGGAAGGGTAAGTGAAGCATGGGCTTTCGGGACCGCATTTGAGCTACAATCATTGATGGACATGGGCTCCTTGTTAGGGAAAAAGTTTTCTGCCCTTGGGAACACTGATGTTTACAGTAGCTCATATGACGACCATTCCTTCCGCTATGGCGTTGGTAAGCCCCACCCCTACAATCAGGGCCCTGCAACAATCACATCATAAACATGGGGTCTTTGTCTTCGGGGTTGGGGTATCTCCTTGATAGTAACATCAACCCATGTTCTCTGATTGGGCGATCTGGGGCGCATTGATTTGCCGCTGCCTTTCCATACAGTTAAGGTTCAGGATTTCGGGGTTTAGGGTTGAGAGTTTGGGGTTAGGTTTTAGGACCCCTCGGAAATCTCATTAAACTACAGCACGTTCATGGTGAACCCTGAACCCTGAACCCTATGATCCCTCCACCCTAACCCCTAAAACCCTCAGCCCTGCACTATCTTCTTGTTGAAGGCCATTGTTATCTTCCCGCGGGGAGGTCTACATAACCCTAAACCACAAACCCTGAAGCCTAACTATAGACCCCTAATTAGGGTTTAGGGTTTAGGGTTTAAGGTTTAGGGTTTAGGGTTAACCCTGCCTACAGCGTTCAGCTTTCCCACATGGGCGATGTCCACGTTGGCGGCAGTGTCGCGTGTCATGTCCAGCAAAGCAAGGCTGACGACGGATCTAAAGCCTTTCGAATGGGATCACAAGGTTCAAGGGTTGTAATCTCCTGGGAGAAGCTGCAAAGTACTCAGGTGGATATTATTCAACTCTAAACCCTAAACCAGTATAGGGTATGCCTTAAGGTAAAACTACGGTATGATGGGGATCAATTATGTAGGGACTGCTTAGGGGCTTAGGGGTTTGGGAGAGGCCTAGCGGTCAGGAAATTTAAGGGATTTGTGGAAACCCTAAACCCTAAACCCCTAAACCCTAAACCCTAAGTAAGGCTTAGGAATGCGTTGGGGGCACTGCAAGCTGAGCCCTGAATGAGTGAGGGAAGGAATGTGGGCACCGAGCCAAGAAGGCGGGGCATCTATGGGAGAATGGGGATCCTTTGGGTTTAGGGGTTAGGGGTTTAGGGTTTAGGGTTTAGGGGTGTATGGTTTTAGGGTTTAGGGGTTTAGGGGTTTAGGGTTTCGGGTTTACCTGGACCCCAAAAGTAGGTAAAATAATGGCCTTTAGGGCTATTATTATGGGTTTGGGGCCATTATTTTACATACTTTTGGGGTTTAGGTAAACCCTAAACCCAATCCACTCAGCTGCAGCTTCATGAGGCAATACGCCTGAATCTCCGAAATGACGGCCAACAACCGCCAAACGTATTCAAACAGACCAGTATTCTAAATACTTTGGGGGCTTAGGTAATCACGTTAGGATGAAGGGTCACTTCTTTCAGCATCAGTTTCGTGGGTGATGCCTCAATTCTCTGTGTGCCTGAACTCCTTGCAAAAAAATCTTGCATTCCCTGCATGAGGACCCTATGTGAGCCATAGTCTAAACTCCGAGTATCCCCCTTAAATGACCCCTATTGTAGTCCCTTATATCATCCCCTTTATAACCCCCTTTAAGGACTTTAGACCCTATATAAACCCCAAACCCTAAATCCTAAACCCTATATAATACCCCTTGTAACCCCCTTGAAGGAGTTTAGACTCTAGCTCATATCACACGGCACCGAACGGGAACCACGATGCGCAACACTTGCGGTCAAGGTCCTCGAGACAAACTTATTGGGATCCCAAGGAGACAAACTTATTGGGATCCCAAGGAGCCTTCTGTCTCGACAATTCCAGGGTTTTAGGGTTTAGGGTTTAGGGCTTTAGGGTGTAGAGTTTTAGGGTTTGGGGGTTTAGGGTTTAGGGGTTTAGGGTTCCAGTCTGCAAATGAGCCATCGTCTAAACAATTTTAATAACCCCTATAATTGAGAGTTTCAACCAGAATCCTTTATATAAACCCCCTTTACGGAGTGTAGACTATAGCTGGTATGGTTTAGGGCTTGGGGGTCAAAATGCTGGACCCCCTAAGGTGGAATTCTAGCATAAAACGGCCCCCAGCGTTTAGGGTGTCCCAAAAGGAAACATAATCCGAGACATGACAAACCCAAAAAGGAACTATAGAGGAGCCAATTGGTAAAGAATCCTGAACCCTAAGCCCTAAACCCTAAACCCCTAAACTCCTAAGCCCTAAACCCTTTTTGAGAAACTCCCATTCAGCCCGAGATTCTGAAGGCCGTGCCCGCCACGCCGCAAATGGCAGCCAAGGCGCGGCGCTGCTCCAAAGTCATCATCATGGCGTTTGTGTTGCTAGGGGAGGGTCGTAGGGAATAGGGGTATATGTATATATATATATACATATACACATATACGTAGGTCTTGGGCCCAGGGCTTCGGTCATCATTGTGGCTTTTTGTTGGGGGAAGCCCCTCTGTCTAGGGTGGGCTTCCTAGGCCCCTTCACCTAAATTACCGAGAAAACCTCATATTGTTGGAAGTAGCAGACTTGGAAAGCAAGGCGCTTGCTCGGCGGACATTATCACATCGTTTGAGAGGTTCCTGGGGTTTGCTTTCTGGGGATTAGACGTGTTGTGCCCGGACCCTGCTAACACCCGTAAATACAGGTATACGGTCCCAAACAGGGTATTTGGTATATAGAGGGTAGAGGACGATTTTGGCGTACATCTTGGAGGCTTGTAGGGTTTGGGTTAACGCTCTAGATTTTTTGCTTGTTTTGAAGGTTTACATCTGAGGGTTGTTGGCTGGGGAAGGTTGAGGGGTTTAGGCTGTAGGGTTTACGGAGGGCTCGATGGGTTCTGAGCTGTGTTTGGCTTGGATTCGTTCGAGCTTTCTGTGAGCAAAGTGCAGGATGGCTTAGGGCTTAGGGTCTTCTAAGGATTAGGGTTTAGGGTTTAGGGTTTAGGGGGTTGAGGGTTCCGGAGATGATTCAATCGCTCTAGGGTTGAGGTAGTTGTCCTAAGGCTTCAAGTAACCCAATGTAGGTAAATATTATAGACTTTCGGGCCCAAATCCCTAAACCTGAAATCCTAAATCCCTTGGTGCCCTAGGTAGTCACTGTCTTATATATGTATAGATAGATAGATAGATAGATAGACTTTGGGGGCCTAAGCCCTAAACCCACTAGGGCCCCATGTAGGTCTTATGTAGAATCTTAGTGCCCCAGGATGAGGGTGTGATGCGAGGTCCTGATTAGTGTAGGGGGCCCCCCTAACAAAAAAGGGACCCTAATTAATCTAAAGGGGGGCCCCCCAAACGAATCTCAATAGGAACAGAAAGGATCGGCTCACGTAACAGCTCAGAAGGGTTTTAAACTCATTTAGACAGGCTTTATCGAATAATTCTAAAATCTTATTGGCCTCGCAACTTCGCATAATTAAGGCCCCCCAACCGAATCAGGGGGTGCGGCGGCGAAGCTTCGCACAATTAAGGCCCCCCACACTAATGGGGATCCAACACCAGTCTAAACTCATAGTATCCCCCTAAATAACCCCTATAGTTCCCTATAATAGTCCCCTATATACCCGCCTTTGAGAAATTTAGACTATGGCCCCCAGTAAATACTTTCCAGGATGAATGTCTGGGCAGTGGGACTTCACGAGTTCGTGCGTTTACGTGCGTCCATGGTTAGGGAATGTCAGGCTTGCGTTTAGGGCCTATAGGGTTTAGGGCTGGGAGAAAGCCGGCAAAGAGCCGATCCCTCGGCGCAGTGGGCAAGTTAGCAGCAGAATCCAAACCTAGAGCGGCGTTTGATATCCCCTGCCTGAACCCGTACATGTACGTAGAATCAAGCCTCTGTGCTTATGGGTTTAGGGCCATCATTGTGCCTACTTTGGGGCTCCGTGGAAGGGTCGCTTTGTCGGTTTCAAGTCCCGAACACCGCAATGTGTGTTTCTTCGGTACCTAAGAACATCATATTTGGGTCCGTAGACCCTCGAGGATTTGGAGGATTATCAAGAAAGGGGATAACCAGAGAAATGCTATAGAGATTTTGGGTGTCTCCATTGAGGGTTGCACAGGGCTTGCTATCAGGATTTCCCACGTGAGTCCAGGGTTTGGACGGTTTGGACTCTGGGGTAGCTCAGAAACCTGTGGATGTTCTGGCCGAAATACAAGAACTTGGCCTGTCCGTGCATTGCTTTGGCAAAGTGCTGAAAGCCCTAAACCCTAAACCCTAAACATAAGCCCAGCACCCAAAGCGACACCCTAGAAGAACCGCTCGCAACCGGTGCTACACCTCAAGCATTCTCCACGCAGCTTTCTTGAACAGCCCTGTTTGAGTGTGGTGTACTAAAGAGGTGCCCCGAAACAAAAAGGAACATGTTTTTTTTACTATTCCCACATGAATCTATATGGATCCCCTATGCAGCCCCTCTCTAAGCTCACACTATCGCGGCTGCAACCATCCCAGTTGCACATTCCCACATTCCCGGCTAGCATGAGCAGGTAACTTGGAAAGAGCCTCCAAGCTTGGACCTACGTCACATATGGAGGTTTGCTTCAGTACTCATGCGAAAATTTGCGCAAAGTCATACAAGGTTCTGTATCCCAGTATCCTACCAGCGCAGAGACAATGCCCAGAAAGAAGTTGTTCAATTGAGCTTTACTCTAAACTCCGAATATCCCCCTTAAAAGTCCCCTATATAACTCCCTATACAAACCCCTTTAAGGAGTCTAGACTATGATTCAATTGGCATTCAAGGTTCTTTCAGGATGAGTTATTTCATGATGGAGTGGCCCCCTGCCAGCTTATTGTAGGTGTTCGTCAGCCTTACCCTACACCCTAAGCCAGACCCCTGGGCGGATCTAGAAAGTAGATCCCCCTTGAGGCTACATTGGAATCACCCAATAGTAGTATAAGGTGCCAAATTGGGGGCTCTACTTTCTAGATCCCCTCAGGGCTCTGGGAAGCCCATGGTTTTACATCTACACGGGTTTAGGGTGTAGTATTAAGGGTCTGGGGTTTCAGATTTAGGGCTTGGGGTGTAGGATTACAGACGGGTGAGACAGCAGTAACTTGCACGTGTACTGAACATGTACAGAATCTATAGCAAAGACTGCACCATGAACATGGTGAATCCCAAAGCCTTAAACCCTAAACGGCAAATCAACAGATTACAAACAACTCGTAGTTCGCAGAAATTAAGTAGAGGGAACCCGAAATAGATCCAAAAACATTCTCATCCTGATTGTAGGGAGCCCGAAAAGGTACACCTGATCTCGGAAAACCCTGAACCCCATTAACTACCCTAATCCCAGTTTCAAGCCTACCTGGACCCGCAAGAGTGTGTAAGAATAATTGCCTTTTAGGCGGTTTTTAGGGATCTGGGGCTGTCATTTTACCTAATTTTGGGCCCCAGGTACACCCAATCGCTATAAGCCCTGAACTCACGCAGCTTGCTCTTTTGGTCAGCCCGGCTTCCTTTGGAAGCAGATCCAACCAACAAACTACTGAACCCATCTTGTTTTGCCCCGGTTCTTTCCGGGGATTCTCTAAGGTTCCTAAGATTTCGGGTTTAGGGGGGTCTAGGGTTTAGGGTTTCAGGGTTTAGGGGCCCCCTTTCTCTAAGATCTTCAGGTTCCAAATTCATAGAGTCAGAGCTGGGCCCATGGCTTTGTAGGGCTTTAAAAGTCATTTTCAAAGTAATCGTGAGTATTATTATACATGTATGGTAAAATGGCGATGAAGCTACTGACTCCCTAAACCCTAAAGTTTCCCAAATAATTAGGGGGCTGTGGCCTCCAGCGTAGTATGTGGGTAGTTTGAGCAGCCGGGATCCTAAACCCCTAAGCCCTAAACCCTAAGCCCTAAACCCTTGACCCTAAGCTTTGAAACCACCCTAAGCCCTAAACCCTAAACCCTAACTACAGGCTGGGGGGGTGGTCTGAGGGTAGCTGCTTAAATTTACCTCTGGGAAGCAAGGAAATGATCTTTTTACGCAGTTTAGGGTTTAGGGTTGAGGGTTTTAGGGTTGAGAGGTTTAGGGCTTAGGGTTTTAGGGTTTAGGGTAGTTCCTACAGAAGCCCTCCAATACTTTGGTGGTTTCTATGTTCTTTCCGTTCCCTAAACCCTAAATCCTAAACCTGAACACTCAATCTCGCACCCTGAGAAGAGGTAAGTGAAACGTGTGGGCTTTAGGGTTTAGTGCGAAGCCATAGGCCAGAAAGCTGCTGAAACTTATCCAGTTTAGGGTTTAGGGCTTATGGTTTAGGTTTGAGGGTTTAGGGCTTTCGGGGTTTAGGTTTTTAGGGGTTTAGGGTTTAGGGTCTTTACCTGGACCTCTCAATTATGCAGAGTCATGGCTGTATGATTAATATGTTTTTTTGGCAATTCTTTACCAACTGTTGAAGTCCAAGTAGTGCGAACCCACATAAGTGATCTCCATATACCCAAAGGGCCAAAGAGCTTTACAATCCTATGCTTACCGCGAAGCTGTGCTACAACTACTAGTGCCGAAATTCCGAGTACCAAACTATTTGGTACTCGGACCCCTACTGTTGATACTCAAAATGCTGCATGAACGTAATATACTATGGAACCATTGTTCCCAAGGTATACGGCATTTAGGGTCCCTAAACCCTGAACCCTAAACCCATACTACTTTGCACTATCCGGCGTAGGACCCTAAGGATCAATCAGGCTTCTCCTCGAAGCTAGATTCCCAGTGCGGCTCTCTCAATCCTCCTGCCGCACAGTTTAGGGTTCAGGGTGTACCCTAAACCCTAAACCCTTCTTAGGGCAGGCCAAGGCCCCTTGGAGAATTCCACTATGTCCAACATAGATTTCCTAACTCACGTGCCCCTTGACCCTACCTGGACCCCAAAAGTATGTAGAATAATGGCCCTAAAGGCTATTATTATGGGTTCAGGGCTATTATTTTACATATTTTTGGGTTTAGGTACACCCAACCTTGAACCTTAAACCCGAAATCCTAAACCCAAACCCAAAATCAATATTTACCAGGGTAAGACCCACAAAAATCTCAGTAGTTGGAATTGGGTCCACTATTAATACCCAGGCTAAACATGTCCACCAATGTGTGTGTATACACACATATATATATATACGTATTATATACGAATGTGTCTTATATACATATGTGTGTGCAAGGTCTCTTAGGGGGAATGTTCAATGTTAGGGTTGGGGGGGAGTGCTATAATTTTATTTACGGGCGAAGATGCACATCTCCATGGTTACCCAGCAGCATCTCAACATCAAAAGAGTCAAAGTACCTACATGGGGCTTTCTCAAAATGACATGCAAGGATTGTGATGAGTTTGTGGGTCACCAGCATGGCAAAAGACTGGGTTGCTGTTCAGGAACTTAACTTAAGCTACCAGAATCGGGGAATACTGTATATAACAGGGTTTACTTCTCATAATAGCTTAGTTTATGTTCCTTAACAGCCACCTAGAAGAAAGCCTCCCAAAACATCAAAAAACCCTAAGGGTCCAAGGACTAAAATAATGTGGTTTTAGGGCCCAAATACTTAGTATGAATGGCATTTGGGACCTAGAACCCCATTATTTGAGTCCTTGCACCCTCAGGGAATAATATCTACGTGGTTCAGGGTTCGGGATGAAGCCAGACGCCTGATTAATAAACCCCCTCCCCTTAATGGGGACTAGAATTTCGATCCCACTATTTAGGCCCTTAAAAAGGAAGGGGTCATGGGTCTACATTAGGGTTTGGGGCATGAGTGCTGGGGCTAAGGATGCTAAATTTGGGGCTGAATGGTTTGGGTTGGAAACTTTAAGGGGCCATGGGCGGCCTATTTAGGGTTTAGGGGCCCTAAACCTGAACCCTAAGTTCGAGGGGCTGGACAGCAAAAAGCAGGCAACATCATGACTCGAAGCCCACGACAAGAGTACCCACAAGCTGTCACTCTACGTACTTTTGGGATTAAGAGCCCTAAGCCCTAAACCCTAAGCCCTTAACGCGAAGCCCTTATCGCTAAACCCAAAGACACCAAAAAACTCAAAAAAAACAAGCCCCAAAACCAATAGTCTCTCCCAGGCCTCGACTGGAGCTGCGAACACTTTCCTGCAAATTTCTGGAAGCAGGCATTCTCAGGGATTTAGGTGGATATTGTGTTCAGGCCTTAGGGCATAGTGTATAAGGTTCATGTTCAAGAGATTACACAGGCAGTTGCCACTAAAGTGCTTAGGGATTTTGGGTTCAGGGCTTAGGTGGCCGCCTCTAAACCCTAAACCCTAACCCCTATGGTCAACCTTAAGCAGATAGAATATGGCTTCGCTTCGGGTATATTATAATACGATCCCCATATACTTCGGGCTTTAGGTTTCCGGGTCTGGGCTTTTCAGTTGTTGGGACTTGGTGCTTAGCTAGGGTTTAAGTTTTGGGTGGGGGGCAATGTTGAGATACAGCAGCTTTCTTAGCCGAGGGAAGTCTAAGTAAGCGTGCTACTCCGGGTTGATGTTCAAGGAATGTATGTAAATCAAGTTAGTTTTGCTTTGCTATTGTTATGAAACCGTATCATCTGCTACGTATTCATCTTAAGGTACCTTGATGTATATTCCGTAACAGCAACTCAAGACTTGGGTTTAGGCTTGACATGGTTTGGAGGCTGAAAATATGTGTTTTGGATGACTTGCAGCTTCGTACAAGATGCAATCAACTCGCTGAGGCCCCAAGTTTAGGGTTTAGGGTTTTATGGTCTACCTGAACTTCTAAATTTTTGTGCTATTGTTTTACATGCTTTTAGGGCTTAGGGTCTGGGGT
>CAJNIZ010030702.1:18003-30315 GCA_905231905.1 Symbiodinium pilosum
AGAAGTATCCCAGAAGAAAAAGGGTTTAGGGTGTAGGGTTTAAGGTTTAAGGCTAAAGTTTAAGGTTTAGGGTTTAAGGTTTAGGGTTTAGGGTTTAAGGTTTAGGATTTAGGGCAGGGTAGTTTCCATGAAATTTTTCATTGCTTTCATATGAGCTATAGTCTAAACTCCTTAAAGGGCAGCATATAAAGGATTCTACTTGGGACTATTATTGGGCTTATTGAGGGGACTACTAGGAGTGTAGACAATGGCTCATATGGCCCTGTATAATCCTATGTCAATATTGTCAATATCAGCTTCCATGTTTGCTTGAGGAAGGTCTTGCCTTAAATAGTCAAGGTCTGCTCTCATTTCCCTAAACCCTAAGCCCTAAACATTAAACCCTAAACCTTAAACCTTAAACCCTGAACCCTGAACACTAAACCCTAAACCTTATAATCCCTAAACCCTAAAACCTGAACCCTGAATCCCTAAACCTTAAACCCTATGGGTCCCCTAAGCCGAAAGTAGGTACTGTGGTGAATGCTTTTCAGCACGGAAGACCCGAAGTAACGTATATTTTGGAACTTGTGGTGTTATAGCAGCACAGAGTCATGCAGGATTATTGGTATCAACAGTATGTAGAATAGAGACTGTAGAGCCCCTAAACCCTAACCCTAGACCCCAAACCGTAGGGCCCAAAAGGGTGCTTGGTTCCTTGGGGTTCACTGGTCTTCTGCCCCCAAAGTGACGTGCAGATCCCCAAAAAAGAATGCGCATAGCCAGAATCGTGAGGCCGAGATTCCCAACATACCCAACCCAAAGCCTCTTTTCAGGGTTCAGTGTTCAGGGACTCTAGCCCTCTACAGCCCACCTGGACCTCCAAAGAATTTCATTGTAATGGCCTTGTCGGTGATTTTCAGGATTCTAAGCTATGACTTTACCTATACTTTGGGGGTCCAGGTGAACACTAAACCCAAAAGCCAAAAAACTGAACCCCTAAGGCCGCTCTCCCTCAGCCGTTCCAATAGCTAGATTTATCAATAGGGTTTAGGGTTTCAGGGCTATGCATGGCAAACAATTAAACATTGAATTTGTGTGGGCGCACAAACTCAACCCTTACCCTTAACCCAAATAGACGAAACCTGGGAACCGAAGCTTAAATCCTAAACCCTACATACCATGAACCATGTCGAAGAACATTGCTAAGCTTCCTCATAGCCATCATGAGGTCCTAAACCCCAAAACCCACAACCCTAAAGACCAGACCCGGCTGAATATCGCAGCCAGCCCTAAACTCCGAACCCTAAATCCTCAACCTGACGCCATAAACCTTGAACTCAAACCCCAAAACCCTAGACTCTAAATCCTAAACCCTAAATCCTAAAACCCAAAAACCTGAACCCTAAATCCTAATCCCTAAGCCCAAAGTCCTAAGTCCTACACCCTAAGACCTAGACCCTAAGTCCCGGGCTTCGGCGGCTTGGGCGGAGGATCTCCCAACATCTGCACGGCCTCTTCCTCACCTAGGGCATGGGTTTAGGGTTAAGGGGTGGGGAGGGGGAAGCGGGAAGGGGGAGGAAGGGGGGTAGGGTTAGGGTTTGGGGGGTTGGGGGGGTGGGGGTTTAGGGTTAGGGCTGTGGTTTAGGGCTGTGAGGGTTTAGATTTAGGGTTTGGGATTTAAGGTTTAGAATTTAGGGTTTTGGGGATTTACCATATAAGGCTCCAAGCACGAAAATCTGAGCGTTGTAGGCACCAAAAACCATTGAGCTTCTAGTATTCGTGACCTGGATTCACGCTAGGAGCACAGCGTACTTTATTTTGTTTTAGGGTGTAGGATTAAGGTTTTAGGATTGAGGGTTTAGGGTTTGAGAGCTAGGGCTTTGGGAGTTAGAGTTCAGAGTTCTTTATTTAGGGCTTGGGTCTAAGGCTAAAGGATTGGGGTTTGGGGTTAGGATTTGGGGTTGAGCGCGAGTGGCGTTTAGGTGTCGGGCTTAGGGTCACCGCATGCATGACGTGAAAATTAGATTAGGTTTGGTGGGATGGAGGTTCAGGGAGTTTAGGTTTAGGGTTTGAGGTTTAGATAGCGTCACAAGGAACTAGACCCTTCAGGATGCCCTGAATGCACACTGTTTCAGATCATCTACCCCTATTCAAGGGTACAACAAGGGTCCTGCAACAGGAACATCCTCATAATTTCAAGCAGTTTAGGGTGAGCGGATGCACGGCTTAGGCTACGGGTTTGGTTATGCTTCGGAAGGGTCTTATCAAATGATCCCTAAATCAAAAAAACACCAGCCTTGAAGCTCTCAAGGACATGCCATGGAGCTCCAATCATCGGTTCCCTACCAACCCCCCTAGATTTCCGCTTGATTAAGGGTTTAGGGTTTAGGGTTTAAAGGGTTCAGGGACAGTTCAGTCGTGTGGAAAGCCATGGTCCAGGTCTAGAAACGTATGATACAGGCTTTCCGAAAGTCTACACGTGATACCAATATGGAACCCTTCAGAGTTGTGTGATCCTGCTTGCTAAGCCCGACACCATTCAGCGCGAGGAGAAGAACCTGACCGCAATGGTATGGTGGAGCCTCAGCCGATGACTTCAAAAGAGATCTTGCGCACTCACACCTCCCCCAACGGGGTAAGCCCGAAAGCTTGAATGGCTACCTCTGAAGGCCTCTACAGTGCTTCCATAAGATATCTCTGCCTGAGCTCAGAACCACGACGCCAGCAGGTCCTACTTGCTGAGAGGGTTTAGGGCTTAGGGTTTGGTTGCGGGTGGACGTATAAGGAATGGAAAATCATGTGGAGAAGCAATAAAAACACATATGAAAACTGTCGTTTGTTAGGATACGTGGGTTTGGGCTTCTCCGTGGCTTTCTTGGTAGGGAACGGGGGACTGAGCAGGAAAATGGCACCTACTGTTTAGGGCTTTGGGTCTGGAGTCTGTAGTTCGAGGCTTAGGGTTTAAGGTTTAGCAGGAAAAGAAAAGTGACATTAGATTTTACATGTCTATTGGGAGTCTATGGGAGATACTCTGAGCGAGTACTAGCGCCTTTAAGGGATGATAAAGATCATGAGGGTATATTCCTATGATACCACTACTACAGGGTGGGGGGGTTCTCCTGAAGTCTCGGGTGCGTGTTTGCGTTTGAGGGTCTTGGACTTAGGGTTAGAAGGAGTTGAGACTACTTAGAGGTAGAGTCGAGACGACTAGTATCCCCTTAATATCCCCTAGAATAATCCCCGATATCATCCCCTATATAACCCCCCTTTCAGGAGTTTAGACTATAGCTCACTTAGAGGTACCATGGTTGATTCCGACTTGGCCCTGTTTACGGCCTGTGTAGCGCAAGCTGCTGTGTACACACTGAGAGGATGACGTTTGCGAGCAAGCGAAGCAAAGGTGGGGACCTGCGCACCGTTGGGGTTCACCTTCAACTACAAATAGATCGTGAACCTGGAGCCTAAAGCATGTAGCTTTGCTCTTGCAGCCGATGTGCACAAGCCTCAAAAGCACTAAATAGTTAATTGCCTAAATGTTGGTTCATGTGATCCTACAAACCGTGAATCTTGGATTCTCAACCCAGCCACTAACAGTAATGGCGAGGGAATGTGTATATTCTACATACAAATTCAGTTTGTGTCGTCTTTTGGTGGGCAGCAGGATATCACAACCTAAACCCCCAAGACGGTAAAGTTACACCCCAACGCGATTTAGCGTTTGGAGCTTGAGCACCCTAAACCTGAAACTTGAGCACACAGTTCACATAGTGTACTGGTTTATACTTTGCTTCTAGAAACCATTCTGATCCACCCGGTGCCTCGCAATGTACAGATCGCTTTAATAGTCGCGTAGGAACCCTGGCAATGGTCCCTGTAAACCTATCCCTAAACCCTAAACCCTGATCTGAATGCTTACTGAGCTTTCTAAACCTTGGATCTGAATCCTTAGTGTTTGTAGCCTCCATTCTCATATTTATTCTCGGAACAACATCAGGGAGTCATTGCTGGCTTTGTTACAGGGCTTGGTGAATGTAGCACTCCTTCCAGCAAGTATATTGGCAAAACATCAGGGTCCAATGTACACTGTTTTGTATGTGCTTCGAAGACCCTCAACATTGACCTCTTTCAGGAGGACCCCTTACCCTGTATTTGTAGTACAGTAGGACAGGCTGACGGAATAATAGGGTTTAGGGCTTAGGGTTTACGACTTAGGGTTTAGGATTTAGGGTTTAGGGTTGCTTATACCCCAATCTAAAGGGGACCCTGCCCTAGCACAATCCTTATTATCCTGTATAGTCATTATTCCAGGGTGGGTGTCCACCTAAGACCTCTCGTTCGAGACAGCTCCCGAAAGAACATGACTTGGTGTGCCTCACCAAATTGCAAACGGGCAGGTTGACGGAAAAAAACATGGTTTAGGGTTTAGTTTTACAATTTAGGGTTTAGGATTTAGGGTTTAAGGTGTAGGATTTCGGATTTAAGGTTTAGGGTTTAGGGTTGCTTATGCCCCAATACAAAGGCATAGACCCATCAACTGTACGCAAATGGAATCAACTGTAAATCAAGAGGCCACAAAAACGAGTTGGTTCAGGATTAGACTCTCCAGCTACTCTCTATAGGGTCAAACTCCTCGTATCCCCCTTACATACCCCTATAATACTCCCCTAGAAATCCCCTATATTACCCCGTTTAAGGAATTTAGACTATAGCTCATTTGTCTGTCGGGGTGGTTACAGTGAATGTCAAGCTGCTTTATGGCCGCCTGCGTCTAAAGCTTCAGGGTTTAGGGGTTCCTAAGCCCTAAACCCTTTAGGAACAACCCTGAGCCGTAACACCCTGCCACCGGTCGAGCCTAAATTACATCCTCAACCTCGCCCTAGGCCCTAGACCGCGAACCCTAATCCCTAAACTCTGGGCCTAACTCCTAAATCCTAACCCCTAAACCCGCAATTCTAATCCCAAAGCCCTGAACCCTGAACCCAAAGGCCTAAAACCTAAATTGAGTCGCGACAAGCAGTCCGGCAACTGCCGCTCGAAACTTGGAGCGGCGCGCCCACCTTAAGAAACTGGTTTGGGCGTAGTAGATTAATGCTTGGGGGTGTAGCATCTATAGGGTCTAGGGTTTCAGGTTTAGGGTTTGGGGTTGAAGGTTTAGGGCTTGGGCTTCAGCGTACAAAGTTTGAGGCCTGGACGTTTACCATTTGCGATTTGGTAGGGTTTTGTTGGATTTAGGTTCGCTTTTACGTTGGGTTTGGGATTTGGATGTAGAGTCTAGAGGGTTTGGGGTCTAGAGCCTGTGTGCCCCTAGCATCTGAACTCTCCATCCTGCAATGATTTAGGCCTCAGGGTTTACTTGAAACTTTTGCGTCGTTTTCCTTGAGAGTCCGAGTACTACCGCAATAATCATACTCTTGTCCAAAAGCTGTCCTGCACTTACGCCCCTTTGGAGGCGCACATATCGCAACCGATAGGGGTTGTGATACCGAATTTGATAGCCTTGCGTATCCTTACCTAGAGCAGATTAGACCTTTCAAACAAGTAAAAATGCAACAATAGTGGGTACACAACACTTTTTCAAGGTGCATGGGTCACTCTAGGTAGGGTTACCCTTTGAAAAGGAGTAAGACGCCCTACCTCCATTTCCACCACTGGCATTTGCCCCACTGGCATCCGCCCCATCTCCATCTCCATCACTGGCACTTGGCCCATCGCCGCGATTACCGCCATCTCCGTCAGACCCTGCATTTGCAGCAGCTGCTGCCTCCTCAGCCTTTCTCTTTTTTTGCTGCTGCTTCCATTCCTATCGCCTTGCCAATGCCACCGTCTGCTGGTCCTGCTGCCACTTTGGGGAGCACTCAAAGCACCATCCCTTTCGGTAGTAGCCGACCTTCTTGCACCATCTGCATGGGCGAAGATACATCCACTACCCTTCGATCTCCTTCCACATGCCATTTGGTTTAGGGATGTTACCCACTATAACAGAGAAGCAAGAGGTGAAGAACATGGAACATGAAATGGAAACTGAAGTCATATCAGGGCTATCAGGCAATGTTGGGTGATCTAAGTCTATAGATAATACATTCACGTGGCCCCTTAAGTCTAGAACCAGTGCCTACATTGGGCTGCGTCGAGCCTTGGGGTTTGTTTTGCAAGGCCTAGAAAAGTGATTCAAAAGCATGGGCCCAAAAGACGGCTGCCAACAAATGTAAGCTTCATGTCCTAAATGACTTGAACTAAATCTTGAAGCCTATAAACCCTACACCCTATACCCCCAAACTCATCCCTAAACCCTAATCCCTAGTCCTTATACCCAAAACCTAAAAACCCAAGCCCTAATCCCTAATCTGTAAACCGTAGACGCAAACCACTAAACCCTGAACCCCAATCCTTAGACAATAAACCCCTGAACATCCCTCGCAACTGGTCATAGTGCAGCCTGCTAGCTTTGGCTGGAAAACGGGGCCCCACAGTGAAACACCATCACATTCCTGTCATGAAGGGTTTAAGGTTTAGGGTCTAAAATAGGGTTCAGGATTTAAAGTCGAGAGGGGGTAGGGCTTACGGTTCTGAAAACGAGTCAGATTCCCTTGTTCAGGAGCCTAAATACAAATCATACAACGGTCTGCCGGCTCCCTTGCACTCGGGTTCCTGCTATGCGTGTGGTATATCAGGGCCCACATCCTCTTTGTCCCTTGTTGCATTTGGGGTTCCAAAACAAAGTCTGTGGCATATAATTATTCCATGGGGCTCCCCGGAAGTGACCCCTTTATGTTTGAAAACCCCCGCGCCGGCCCAAGGAGATCGTAAACCCCAAACCCTACACCCAGGAGGGAGTAAGCTCCCCAGCACATAGATGGGCTGGTAGCTGGCTAAATGGTTAGTAACTACGGCTATAAGGCGTTGTGTGGGCCCGTAATCAGACTTACTAATCATGTAGCTAATCCCCTGGCCAAACAGCAAACTGCAGAAGAGTTGGAGCAAGTTGAAACCATGAAGCTCTTGCAGTGATCGATGCGAATCAACTGTGTAAGTGGGCTCTCCTTCGAGCGCTTCTAGGTACCACTCTTCGAAAGGTTGGGAATGCTGGTGCTTGAATGTCGGCCCACCCAACATGCAAAACCCTAATTCCACAGAAGCCCTACAAGCCCCTCTGATTGACACTTGGGGTTCACTGGAGTCGATATGTTCTTGTCGGCTCAATTTCCTCTTATTGCCTTGCTAGATGTTGGACACAGTCGATTTGTTATCGTTGCTTTCCACATCGCTTTGGCAACAGGAAAAGACCCTACACTTTGCACTTCGCAGCGTGCCAGGAAATAGTCTTGTGGAGAGGACAGGTTACACAATCCCACTTGGACCTGGGCAGTTGGGTGTCTAGGTGTTAGGAATTTCGACCCTCAGGGTTCTCAAGGTTTAGGTCCGTGTTATAAACCCTAAATCGTTTAGGGTTTAGGGTTTAGGGTTGCTAACCT
Organism: Symbiodinium pilosum; assembly: GCA_905231905.1. NCBI lineage: Eukaryota > Dinophyceae > Suessiales > Symbiodiniaceae > Symbiodinium > Symbiodinium pilosum. The sequence goes on from CAJNIZ010030702.1 coordinate 25,458, forward strand.
ACAAGACCCCTTCACTGGTGAGCCCTCGGCGATGGAGGCGGAGATTCCAAGCTCGTTGGGGTTGATTTGGTTGATCGCGGGGGTCAGGCTCGAAATGAAGAGTTGGAGCACGTTGATGGCCGCCAAGGAGTTCCTCGCGCTGTTGCTCCGACTGAGCGGGAATCCGCATATCGGGGACTATGTCTTTGCCATAACTCCAACTTTTTGTGACACGGCTTTCCGGGATCCTCGAATACTGATCGACATCTGCTCCTGGAGCAAAAGGCCCATGGCGTACGAGGCGAGGACCGCCCCGCCGTCGCCAATCAAATCCATGGCTATCGCCTGGGAGATCACTGCATTTGGATCTACCCAAACCCCAAAAGTATGTAAAATAACAGCCCTAAACCCATAACAACAGCCATAAGGGACGTTATTTTACATACTTTTGGGGTCCAGGTAGCCCACTGCATGAAGCCAAAGAGCGGATGCTCTTTAGCTTCAACTCCAGCTCCTTCAGTCGTGCTGTGAGCGAGGTGTCTCCCTTGACTCTGGTCATGAAAGCGTCCATGAGCGACAGACGGTGTAGTAGTAGCGATGCAAGGAGACCTAGCAAATACCAGTGCCAGTAGGTAGAGTTTGTGATAACCTCATGGCGCGAGGATGACAAAGTGCATTAGATACGCGGTGTAGTGAGTGGCAGCGATTTCGGTTACAATGCCGCTTCCATGTTGCGGTGCTGCCATCTAGAGCTCTCAAAGAGAACGTGCGATTATGACAGCATTTCTGCCCACGCAGCCGCAGTTACAGGAAAAAAGGCATCTGGGAGGTCTAAATCAAACCCTAAGACCTAAACCATATATCAAAACAACTTAATTGCAGTAATCTCTGAGTTCGAACATCCCCCCGGGTGGGCATAGAAGCCCAAAGAGGTTGCTACTCTATGTATATATATATGTATATGTATATCAGCTTCCATGTTTGTGTGAGAGGCAATATGCACCCGCAACATCTGACCCTAAGTCCTGACCCTACATCCTAACCCTGAACCCTAAACCGAAACTCTAAACCTGAACCGCTAAACCTAAACTCTACATGAACCCCAAACTCTAAACTTGAGATAAACTCTAAACCCTAAACTCTAACCCTCAACCCTTAAATGTAAGCCCTAAAATCTAAACCTTAATACCCAAACCTGAATTCTAAGCCATAAACTCTCGACCGTAAGCCCTTACCTAAACTCTAGACCCTCGACCTAAACTCTAGACTCTGAATAACTTAAAAACCCTAAACTCTAAGCCTTAAATCCTTATCCCAATATAACCCAATATACTATACTAGTTCTCATGTCATTGTCCATTATCCCTATATAACCCCAAGATAACCCTGAACCCTAAGCCCTAATATCACCACGGACTCCTCCTCCGGCCAGTCTTCGACATCCTCGAACTCACTGTTCTCTTCATCCTCGCAGCGTTGCGGCGTGGCATACACTTTAGGGTTTAGGGTTTAGGGACAAGTATTGGTATGGTGTCATTTGGGGTGAGGTCCGGTGAGGTCGTTCTCAATTTGCCTGTCTTTTGGTAACAGCAGGTTTGGACGGATACATGACTACCGGGAATAAGCAATGGCCTTGACGTGGCTTCAGGGTTTAGGATTTTAGGGATAACAAATGGGCTTAGCATGTTAAACTTTAAGAGATAAGAAATAAACATAATGTGGGTTCGACGCCTTTGTTTTGTAGGGTTGCTGGCCCAGGAGATTGCGGGAAGGGCAATACCCATGCAAAACACTCAAAATCTCTATGTCCTCTATGTATATGGTACTTTCCCAAAATAAGGGGAACCCAATATAGACCCCAAAATATTATAATCCTTAATATTGGGACCCCTAAAATGGTACCCCTAATTTTGGGAAACCCCCATATACGTGTAACACTCGCTTGACAACCCTGGAACCCAAAACCGCACACCCCCAAGCCCTACACTCTGAACCTCTAAACCCGAAGCCACACCCTTATCGCAAAACACCTGTCACTTCCAAGCCCCAAAACCACCCAAGACTCCAATCTGTCAGTCTGCGGTCTAGGGTTTTAGGGTTCAGGGATCCTCCTACATAGCCTCGATTCAATAGCTGGGCCTGGAAGAATCTGGTGGTCCCCTAAACCTTTAAAACCCTAAACTTTATGAAACCTAGGCCCAGCCGCCCCCCCCCCTCCCAAACTGCAAAATCTGCAAGCTACCCCTTTATCCCGGCTTGGAGGTAAGTACGTTTGCAAGTCCTATGAGCCATTTAGGGTTTAGGGTTCAGAGATTTGGGTTTCGTTTAGAGACTAGGGTTTAGGGTCTAGGGATTAGAGTGTAAGGTTTCGGGCTTAGGTTTCAGGACCTACCTCTTCTCCATTCATCCATTCCTAGCTATCCCGTAGTAGCCCTTACATACACCCCAATAATGTAGTAGCTTCCACGTTCTTCTCCATTCCACCCATCCTTGTTAATCCCACTGACCCTCTCCATTCATCCATTCCTAGCTATCCCGTAGTAGCCCTTACATACACCCCAATAATGTAGTAGCTTCCACGTTCTTCTCCATTCCACCCATCCTTGTTAATCCCACTGACCCTGAACACGGAACCCTGAAACTTGCACCCAAATACCAAAGATTTTCCCGTATAAATGCTTACATGGCTGTTTTTGTTATTCCTTCGTTCCTTGATCACCTCCACCTAAGATTCAAACCTATCACCCCAACCCCTCAACCCCTAGTACCTTGAGCATTCTCAACGGGATGGGGAGTTTGAACATTAGGGGGCAGCTCATGACCTCACCCACATATAATTCGTACAGGTTACCTAGTGAGACCCCATTCAAATGTAGTTGACGGGGTCCTAGGCCCTTGACCCTAAACCTTGAACAATATCGTCAGTTCCACTGTCCTTGTCATTCCTCCATTCCTTTTGTTTTTTTTACCCTCCTCCCCCTGATTTAAAGCTTAGGGTTTAGGGTTTAGGCCCCCACACACCCCAAGAAATGTTGAACGTTCCAAATATGTAACATAATGTACCACAAAAAGAGTATCTAGTATCAGCGAAGGTTTTTTGGATATTAGGGGGCAGCAATTACACATTAAACCCTAACTCCCTAAACCCCGAAACCCCCAAAACCTGAACCCTAAACCCTAAACACCTAAACCCTAAATCCTGCACCCCAACGAAGTCCCCCTTAGCACACGAAGCGTGGTCCTCGTCATCTTCATCCTGTAAGCTGCCATTTTCCGAATCATCCTTGCGGAAACAGTTTTGGACCCAATTTAAAGGGAGAAAGAGGGATTACATAGGAATATTATTATGGGGATATACAAGGTTGTATAGGGATACTATAGGGATATATAGGTTTAGGGTTTAGGGTTCAGGTTTAAGGGTAATATAGGTGTGTAAATATGCATCTTTATATACAGAAGGATATACAAACATAGACTTCTAGAGGTACAAGAGCGTCTATACCCTCGATATACAGACAAAAGGAGTACAGGGTTGAGGGGAGATGTTGTTGATGGAGGAAGTCCTTCTCCTAGGGCCCCTAACTACTGCAATTCCCGGGAAGTTAGGAACTTCAGGTGGGGCACGATGTTCCGCATCAACAGTCTTAGTCTACGATGGGGAGGGGGACCCTCTTATTTAGGGTGTAGGGTTCAGGGTTTTGGGTTTAGTCTTATGGGATTACAGAGGGATTGTTTGGGGTCCCTAGCACTAACCCTGGGATTTTGGGGAGTCCTTACCATCTTCCACATAAACCACATGTAGTTTGAGGACGGGTCAGGTCGCTCCAGTTTTGCCCAGGCAAGAAGCAAACCTTAGGGCATGAGGTTTATGATTTGGGCTATGGATTGAGGGTACCTAGAGCTTCCAAACACAAATATCCATAATTAGGACCTACATAGATGCAATTTAAGGGTAGTTGGGGGGAGTCCCTGGTAGTATATGAGCCACTCACTATTGCCCAGACAGCTAATGGACATGGAACTTTATTGGGAAATACACTGTGGACTACATAAAGCTACAAAGGGGAACCCTATGATCCTTAATGGCCCCTTGGCAAGCCTAATATTGACAGTAATTCCCTTGGCATTTTTGGCAATTCATCTGAGGTTTAGTTTTTAGGGTTTTTAACCTTTGGGCCACGCACTCTGTTATGTTTTAGCAAGCCAAATGAACGCTGTCGTGGTTGCACCAAGTAACAGTAGGCTCTCCTTATCAAATGTGACTCCCAAAAAGAGGATGTGATCCTGGTCAATATTTCGGACAATGTTAAACACACACCCAGATGATCATTGGGGGCTGTTTCAGGTTTGGCGAAGTGTCGTCTAAGCCCTAAACCCTGAAGCCTAACTCCTAAATCCTAATCCCTAAGTCCTACGCCCTAAGTCCTAAAACCTCAACCTTAAATCATAAACCCTACGCCCTACACCTTAAACCCCAAATCCTCAGCCCTTGAGCCTGAACTCGTAGGCTTAAAAAAATTAGTGGAAGTAGCATCTGCGGCGTAGTAGGGCTTCAGGAGGAGTGCAGGACTAGATTCTGAGAATGACCCCAGTGTAATCCCTTCAGGGTCTAGGGTAAAGGGTTTGGGGTTTAGGGCTTCGGGTTTAAGATTTAGGGCTTAGGATTCAGGTTTTAGGGTTTAATGTAGTTTCCATAAGAAGGGGGACCCAAATATGGACAGCAAAACACTATAATCCTTATTGGCGGGACCCACAAGGGTTACCCCGCCTGATTTAGGAAAAGGCCCACATACCACTGCTGTTCGTCATAATAGGCTGTACCCTAATGTTGGACCCTCTTATGCATGGGGACCCGGTTTAATGTCAAGTTCCGGGGCTA
>CAJNIZ010030702.1:30415-41719 GCA_905231905.1 Symbiodinium pilosum
AATACGAATACGAATACGAATACTAATACTAATACTAATACTAATACTAATACTTCTACTTCTACTTCTACTAATACTAATACTAATACTAATACTAATACTAATACTAATACGAATACGAATACGAATACTAATACTAATACTAATACTAATACTAAGACTAAGACTAAGACTAAGACTAATACTAATACTAATACTATCACGATTCCTGGGGACCCCTCAAACAATTTTTAATTCAGGATCCAAAAATTGTTTGGGGTGAGGGGGGGGGGGGTCGGGCATATTAAAGCGGGTCCAACATTAAACCATAAAACCCTAACCCCTCTAAAGCCTAAACCCTTGGGAATTAGCGTTTCGCTCCCAGCAACAAGATTTTCTGGCCAGCCGCGGCACATGCGAGGCCCGCTCGGCCAAATAATAGAAAGGCGGGATCATGCCCTCGGCGTGAATGAATCCGACGTTTCCTGCCCTGGTTCCGTGCATTCTCAGCTCGTCCACCAGCTGCTTCCAGCTCGTGCCACAGCTTAAGGTGCTCGGCTGCCTACACCGCCTCGCGAGCACACATTTCCTCCACAGCTGCTCCAAGCGGGCCTTGTCTCGCTGGAGCATGTGCCTTCAAACCAGAGCTCCTATCAAATCTGGCAAGAACTGCACTTGGACAGCACCACGAAAAAGCAAGAACGTGAGAAGTTCAGATAAAACCTGGAAGCAGATCCTGAGCATCTGTAACCCCAAACCCCAACAGGGCTGAAGCCTTCAACCCTACACCATTAAATGGAGAGCTGTCTTGGCACCCCAACCTCCCCCCCCCCACAACCTACCGCAGCCCTGCACACGGGTATCCGCACATGGGGCTTTCTGCCCTCCATGCTGAAAACATCAAAATACAGCCGTCCTCGTAGCAAGACTTAAGTCTACGCATACACTAAGCAATGAAGAGCCGCAAGCCCCAAACTGCAACCCCAAGCCCGACACCCAAAACCAGAGGGTTTAGGGTTTGGGGACATCTCTAGCACCCAATTAGCCCTCAGCCCAGGAGCCTAGATGAAACCCTACACCCATCGGAACCTTAAACTTTACGTATACCCTATGAATTCACCTCAAAAGGTACCCCAATTATTCCCTGGAGGATTTGATCTTTAAGGTTTAGCGTTTAGGGTTACAAGCTCGATCTTCATCGAGGCAAAAGCACTTGCCCATTTCAGCATCTGCCCGTACTGTGGATGCTAAAAATCCTGCGTGACCCTTGTAAGTTACACCTTTGGAATTCTGGACGTACGGTAGACCAAGGCCATCTGAGCTATAGGCTTAACTCCTAGATACCCCCTTAATACAGTAAGACCTATAGTAGTCCACTATATAATCCCCTATATAGCCCCTTCAAGGAGTTTAGACCCTAAACCTTAAACCCTACATAATCCCCTAAACCCTAAACCCTACATATTCCCCCATATAACACTTCTTTTTAGGAGTTTAGATTCTGGCTCACATGGACAACTTCGACAGTAGCTCCTTCGAATCTGGTGCCGCTGCCACCTCTTTGGCCAAACGCGCCTCCTGCAAGGTTAAAAACCCCAACTAGGAAGCCTAAAAAGGTTGGGTTTAACTCTTGTTCAAAACATGTGTGTAGGGTTTGGCTGGTAGGGTTTAGAGCTTAGGGGTTTGGGGAGGTAGGGTTTAGGGTTTAAGGTTCAGGGTTTGGGGCTCACGGATGAGCTTTTAGGATAACAATGGGGAATTCAGGGTTGTCTTCCTTCAGTACGAGAGCCCTAAGGACTGTAGGTTTCCCTCATTCTTTTTTTGGAGACTTTAGCCTAAACCCTGAACCAGCTAGAATTATACCTAGCAGTCGTCCGGTCCAGAGTTTCAGGTTTAGGGCTGGGTTTAGGCTTTAGGGCTTAGGGTTTGGGGTTTAGAATTTAGGGTTAGGCTTTAGGGTCTAGGGTTTAGGCTATAGGGCTTGTATGGCCAGGGCTGGATTCAGCTTTCCATTGCGTGTTCGAAGGTGCCTTTAAGATCGTTTGATCTTTACCACTGCCGATCTTGCCGTTCTGAGATGCTTGCGAAGTCGAATTTGGAGCTCTGCTTACTCCAACATGCAGATGACAACTTGACGTTCCATGCGGGCTGCATCTTCAGGATGATGGCCACTGATGGTCACTGCACATGTGTAGGTTGCTTGGAAAGACTGGCCGTGGAACATATCTTCAACAACTGCCCCAGCCCAAGGCTGTGAGCCCATCGAATCTGAGGAAGTGAAGCTTGCAATTTGTGGGACCGAAGCAAGCCAAGCTCGATGTCCAGACTGCAGTAGGAAGATGAAATGCGACCCTAAACCCTAAACCCTGACGGTAGGGACTTCGGAGATGGAAAGCTGGTTATATTAAGATATTGGAGAAGAAAATGGAAACTACTGTAGCATAATAGGGTTTATATTGGGGTTATAGTGGGACCTAGTGGGATAATGGAAAAGAAAATGGAAACTACTGTAGTATAATAGGGTCCACATTAAGGTTATAGTGGGATAATGGAAAAGAAAATGGAAACTATTGTAGTATAATAGGGTTTACATTGCAGTTATAGTGGGATAATGGAAAAGAAAATGGAAACTATTTTTGTGGGTTTAAGCCGAAGATATGTCAATAAGGAACATCGCATGTCCCGGCACATGGTACGAGACATCTGCTACTGGCAGGCCCAGGTCCCTTGCCACGCACCGCAGCTTTGGCCAAAGATGAATACGCGGTTCAGGGTTTAGGGTTTAAGGATTATTGGATTATAGGGTTTATAGGGTTTATAGGGTTGAAAGTTTAGGAAGGATGCAACGCTAGGATGGACTCGTCAAGACTGAAAGTGTTTCTTGGAAAAGTGCTTCTGTACAAGGGTCCATGTTCGCCTCAGTGATGATAAGCGTCATCCGAAGGCCTGCCCTACCTGGACCTCTTGTAATAGGATGCCCTACGCCCTAAGCTAAGAGCTGAACCCCAAGTAGTCTTTGGGGAAATATGCAACTGATCGGTCCTTGGGTTGGGGGGGTTCCCCTAAACTCTCTGAAGACTCATAGTTCTGGGTTTAGGGTTCAGGGTTTAGGGTCATTCTGGGCCCAAAGACCATGCCGCGAGAGGATTTTGGGCTTTTTGGCAAACTTGTGGTTGGTTACCAGCATAACAGTGATCGCTTCCCTTTATTTTGTCAGGGTGGGTGCGGGAATTCCTACGCCAGTTGTGACCCTAACTACGTCGTGTAACTACTCCAAGAAGTATGCAAGCACATCATGTATGGTGGTAGTTGAACACAACTAACTTCAAATGCATCTTAACAATTACGCAGACAAACTACGCCAATTCCCTACCAAGCAGCCGGACCCTGACCCCCCAAAAAACGAAACAAATGCAGCTGTTTCCAGTGTTGTCCATTCCCTGCTTCGCACTCATGGGTTGCCCTACTAGCGCTCCGACGTTCCCCGTGCATTGACGCCACTCAGAGGGAACCTAGGGGGGTACAGCGCAAATCAAGATATATACTATAATGAGGACACCCTAATTTACCACATATCCATCTTATGGTAACATAAGCCCAACCCTACACCCTAAGCGCTAAACCCTACAACCCCTAAACCTGATAAGCGCCATCCTCCAACTCGGATCTTCGCAACTTCTCTGCCTGAAGGCTCTAAGGGGTTTAGGGGTTAGGCTTGAGGGATTTGGAGTGTTTCTTGGTGGTAACTTACTGGTTCTTGGTATGGAATAACGGACTGCTACAATCCCCATATGATCCCTGTGTAGTCTATTCCCTTATTCCATTGGTGGTAAAGCAGAGTATAAGAATAATTCCGTTGGTCTCTTTGATGGGTTACGTGAATGTGTAGGTTCGGGACTTAAGGTGTTTTGCGGGGCTTGTGAACCAAGTAGTAAGAATATCCTCTTCATACAAAAATCAAAGGTTACTCTCTTTGGAACTGTAGAACTCCGGCCTAACACTTTACCCACAACCTACACATGGTTAAACATTTAGGGTCCAATGTTTAAGGGGTGAGGGCTCAAACTCCAACAGGTTAACGATTCAACGCGGCTACGGGCTAGTTTTTGACGTTGAAGCGTTTCGGAGCTAGTTTTGAGGGTCCAAAAATCTACATAGCACGTACGTTGGGCCAAGATATTGCTACCTTCATTCCAGAATACATACTATTTCGATACTTGGTCTCTTTGCTTGAGGCCAATGACTCTTTGGTGTGTAGGCCCTTCCCTCGGCAAAATCTTGACGATCCCTAAGCCCTAAACCCTAAAACCCTAAAACCCTAAACCCCTGAAACCCTAAAACCCCTAAAACCCTGAACCCTAAATCCTAAAACCCTCAAACCATCCAGCTCAGGTTTGTACAGCTGGCTGCTCTGTTTCATGCAGGAGGAACCTGAGAAGTAGCATCTGCTTCAATGCTTCCAGAAAGCTTGCCGGCCAGACCTACTTCCTGTTTGGAGTTTAGGGTAAGCTGGGTGAATAGACGAACTCAGTCATATCCTAATTACAGTAATGCTCGGTGAAAGAACGATTCTCAAGACACCTCTAAACCCTAAACCCCTAAACCCTCAAACGCTTCAGCCTTGATCCTTGAACCCTCAACGTTCCAACCGCGTGTAAAGCCGCGCGTTTATCTTTGTCAGAGGCTGCGGAAGTGCGGCGCGTCCCGCACAAGCCAGTGTTTTTCTGCCTCTGGCAGACAGACCTGGAAAATAGCCTTTTGCTGGGACTCGTTTTTCTCCAAAAAAGAAGTCCCGGAGTTGGAGAAGATATTCAGTTTTGGCGATGTAGCTCGCGTACTCTTCTGGCCAGTACTTTTGCAAGATTTGCAGGAGAGAATGGTTCGCTGATTAAAAGGCAAACCGCGAAAAGCTGCACTATGGTTTGTCGCTATTCGAGGACTACAGTTCGAACATCTTCCAAACCGTCTTGGTGGAGCTGACCATATGGACTCTCGCATGGATGCTCGCGGACCCGTATGCACTTGGAACACGAACGTTATAGTGAACATGAACAATACTTCTGTTTGGGCATGGATGCTCTGTTCATCGCATGCACTCGAACATGGACATTATTCTGCTTTGGGCATGGATGCTCTGGTGACGTATGCTCTTGGAACACGACAATTATTCTGCTTTGCGCACAGATGCTGTAGTGACCGTATGCTCTTGGAACACGAGCTCCGTTGTGCTTTGGGCATGGATGCAAAAGGAATCGCATGAACTCGGGACACAAACGTTGTTGCGGTTTGGGCATGGGTGCACTGGTGACGGTGGTTTGGGCATGGGTGCACTGGTGACAGTGTGCTCTTGGGCGCTTGGAACACGAACAATGTTACGGTTTGGGCATGCACGCTCTCGGACCCGTATGCTCCTGGAACACTAACATATACTAACATTATTATGGTTTGGGCATGGCTGCTCTGGTTCTCGGATGCAGTGGAATCTTGGGCTGTGGGAGGCAATGTTGGAGTGGCAAAAACAAAGAGTCAACATGTACTCAAAAGTGCAGCGTTACATGCGGTTGGAGATGGCCCAACGTTGAACCCTAAACCTTCAACCTCCCTGTTCCGCTGGGGCCCCACTCTTCGCATTTAGGGGTTTAGGCTTTATTTAGGGTCGAGGGTTTGAGGGGCTAGGGTTTGAGTTTTAGGTCTGACTTAGGTTTGAAAGGTTTAGCGTGCAAGCTTCAGGGTTAAAGTTTAGGCCTAGAATTTATGGTTTAGGGTTTTAGAGCTTTAGGGCCCTGTTGTGAAACAAACTCATCTCCCCCAAAACGTGGCCTACTGGGCAACCCAGCCTTTTTCATTCGTGAGCTTTTAGGGTTTAAGGTCCTGGCAGTGGGGGCTTAAACCCGAAACCCCACGATCAGCCTCGCTGAAGGGGGAGGTATACTTTCATTATCTCCAGAGATTAAGGTCAAGATCCCCCAAGCCGTAGACACTGAATCCTGAATCACTGAATACACAGGGTAATTTAGTTAGAATGCTTTCAATTCCCAATTTAAGGCCATTTTGGTATTAGTCCCTGTATAAACTGAAATTGAACCCCCAGACCCGAAATTTCTCAAGCCCTTCACCCTACATTCCTGACAGCTAACTAGGACTCCATCCTAAACCCTAGAGTCCTAAACCCTAGACCCTGACGTCCTAAACCCTAAAGTCCTACCTTGACCAAATAATAGCCCAAGACCTCCTAAAAATAGACCAAAAGGCCATCATTCTAGATACTTTGACGTCCTTAAACCTACAGTCCTAAAACTCAAAGGCCTAAAGCCTAAAGCCTAAACCCTAAACCCCTAAACCAAAATCCCCAAACCCTGAATAGGTCATGGCCTCCAATTCCGCACTGCTCAGGCTCTGATGCGCTGCCTCCCCTGTCCTCACAAGTTGGGTTGCAGGGTCGTATCTGAAGGATAGGGCTTTAGGGTCAAAGGCTTGAGGTTGCTTAGGGTTAAGGGATTTAGGGTTTAGGGTGTAGGATACCCCAGGCGCTTTAGGGTCAAAGGCTTGAGGTACTTTAGGGGTAAGCGACCTAAGATCTGAGGTGTATCCGAAGTCCCAAAAATATGAAGACTACATCATTGTTGAAGCCTGGGCAGGCTTAAGGGTTTAGGTTTTGAGGGCTTGGAGCTAGGATTGTTTTAGGGTATTGAATCGTTTACGCTTGCTCTCTCACTTAATGGGTTGAACGTTTAGGTTAGGACGCTCAAAGTTTCAGCCACCTTGTTGTATCCGGGCTCACCGCTGGGTAAAACTCGGACATCGCGCAAGCCTGCAGAACTGGTAATATCACATCCTGATGTTTCCTCATTAACTTATATAATTGCCTCTTATAAGTTCAAAAAGGTCAGTATGTTCCAGCCCCAAAGCCCTCTTGTGGTTTGTCATTCATCACTATATCAGGGTTGGATTTGTTTTCTCACCCTGCAGTCGCCCATACTGAGCAGTTGAGCTCGTCGGTTTGGGGGGTTTACAGTCCAGCGTCTCACGAGATCCAACGCAGGAAGCACGATATTTCCCTTGCTCTACATGCACTATGCGCAGAAGGATACTCAGAAGGAGGATGTAGTTTTACTCGTCTTTCATGGGGAGAATAGTATACAGATTCAAAAACTACCCACGAGGGCATAGCTGCAAAGAGGTTTCACGTTGGGGGGTTTGGGCCTTGGTAAGACTACCAAAGGCCCCTACAAGCCACATAAGCCACGTGACAAACTCAGTTCTTGACCCTCCAAGTACCCTGGGGCCGGGTATTCTGGAGCCTCAAACCCTAAACCCCCAACTCCAAACCCCAACCCAATTCCAAGCCTTAGATCCCCCACCCCGAACCTACCCCCACGGAGACTCACGAAAGTCCAGACATCCACGGTTCAAGGCTTTTGGTTTCGGGGTTTGGGGATTGGGCTTTAAGGTTTAGGGATTAGGCTTTGGAGTCTGCAGAGGGTTTACCGGGCTAGGACCTCGTTTTGGGTGACAGCTGAAGTTGTATGGGTAATGTAGCAGCCTGAGTCATTGCCAATAGTGTCCAATAATCACACTTTCAGAAGTGCAACGTAATGTTTACCGAAACCCAATTCAATTATGTCAGCTCCTACATTGATGCATGTTTAGTGTTAGGGGTAATGGACTTGCTCAAGGGCAAAATGTTCAGGATTCAGGGTTTAGGGCGTAGTGAACTATTCATGGGCTAAGGGCCTGAAGTGGGTTGTCATCTATAGACTTGGATCCTTAGGGTAAAGGTTCAGGTACATGATTAATAGTGGATAACTTGGTGCCAAATTCTGGATGGGATCCTATGTAGGTACTTTGAGCCCGACTGCTGTTTTTTGGATACCTGGTCTCTTAAAGACATCATAAACTGACCGAGAGTCTTGATGCGCAGTACTTGCCTCATTGAGGCGGGCAGGTGTTCGCAACCGAGAGTTTGCGATTGAAGGCCCAAAACCCCGACCCGAACCCTCAACCATAAAGCCTGAACCCTAAATCCTGAACCCTAAATCCTAAATCCTAACCCCTAAACCCTACACCGTAAATCCTAAATCCTAAATTCCGCATCCTAACCCTGATACTAAATCCTACACCCTAAACTTTAACCCTAAACCCAAAATCCCTAATCCTAAGCCCTATAAGCCCTAACTTCCAAACCCCACAGCTATGATGGATGGAGGAAGTCCACCACTTTATATACCTTCTACGCTATGAAACCCTCGAGGTTCTCGTGCTAGAGGCGGTAGTACCGCTCTGAAGTACTTCTAGGATTGGGGTTGGGGGTTTAGGGCTTAGGCTTTAGGATTTGGGGTTTAGGGTAGAGTACTTGGACCTTAGGGAAGCACAGAAAACCAGACAGGCTTAAGACTTACGCCTGTAAGGACACGCTTAACCCTGAACCCTAAACTATTAAAGTTAGTCAGCCAGCTTCTTACTGTTTGGAGCACCAGGTGGAAATAGTAAGTTAGTGAAAAAGGCAATAAGTGCGGTTCATTTCATGGATTATAGGGGTATAAGGTGGATTTTTTGCAAAGCTCATGTGCCCCTTTCAAGTGGTGCTTCAATTGGATAAGTGGACCCCTGTAAAACCCGTACGTAAGCCCATACATACCGCTATTAAAATGGCTGTCTTCCCAAAACCCTTTCTACCCTAAACCCCTGGATAGGATAGTGCCCTGCATTTTCTTTTCCGCCCTCCGCCTCCCCCTACATGCCCTAGATTAGGGTTTAGGGCTCCTAAACCCCAAACCCTAAACCCTAAACCCAAAACCCTAAAACCAAAACCCTAAACCCAAAACCCTAAACCCTAAACCCTAAACCCAAAACTCAAGACCCTAAACCCAAAACCCAAAACCCAAGACCCTAAACCCCAACAGCAAGGCCTCCTAAAACTATGGGGCCTTCTTTTCGCCAAACCTTTACCTTGTCGTCGCTAAACCTTAAAGCCAGAGGGAGGGGGAGGTCGTATCAACAAGGGTTTAGGGTTTAGGGTTCAGAATTTAGGGTTTAGGGTTTCGGGTTTAGGGTCCAGGGTTTAAGATTTAGTAGCTAGGGTTTAGGGTTTAGAGCTTAGGGGTCCCGATGTAAAGCCGAATATACAACCCAAAAGGTCCAAGTAGTTGGCGTTTGGAAGAGCGAAGGCGCCCACAGCAGCCCAGCTCATGACCCAAAAGGTCCAAGTACCCAATAATTGGGTACTTAGGTTTTGGGAAATACTACCATTAGTACACCCGTTAGCCCTACACCCTAAACCCTAAATCGTGTAAGTAAGGATATGATTCTTGGGTGCTTAGAGCCTTAGGGCAGTAATCTGACTATCTGGGCTTACAGACCGCTACAGAATCCCACCTTCCATGTCGTCTTGAAATTCAATTTCCTCTTGATTCTTAATTCTTAGGTGAATATCCTTCTATACTCCCCCATATAACCCATGTATGTCCCTGAACGCTACACCCTAAAACCCTACAATCTAGACCATATAACCCATGTATGTAAAGTTTATGGCTTTCTGGAAAATGCTAAGACTGGTAGGAACCATGCGATCTCGTGCAATCCCATGCGCTTTTGCGCAACCCCAAGGGGTCCAAGCAGCTAACCCTAAACCTTAAACCCCAATTCTACCCGTACCCCAAAACTAGGAGAACCAAAATCCAAACATATTCAATTATTGGTACATGGGGCTGCTGAAAGCAACGTTAACTGCTCTTGCACATAATCCTCGTGCGGTCCCCTGGAAACTCCCACAATGCCCTACATCCCGCCCGTTAGCGAGACCGCACTACCTGCTGGCGGAGCTTCAAACCCGCACAATAGTCCGTAAACGCTGATCCCTGAACCTTATGCCTGAACCCCAAAAATCCTGATCCCGAAGACTCGATTGGAAGCTAAGAATCCGTTACAGAGGGTTATAGGGGTTATGTAAGGGTTAGGGTCTAACCTTGTGAGGCTCCCCAAATTTGGGGTAACCTTCCAGATGGCACAATAAGGATTGCAACGCTTAGAGGTGTATATTGGGGTCCCCCGATTAAGTGAACTAGGATATAGACTTTATGCTCAATTCGAATAATATGACAGGTGTGCAGGGAAAATGCAGCCAACGAGAGCCTCAGGTACAGCCTAACTTGCTTGAACTATTGTTCAAAGGGGTGTTGGGGCCCCCCTAAACCCTAAACCCTTACACCCTAAATACGAACTCATGGCCCATGGCAGGCTTACCACTATGGGCTATTCGACCTTGAGGGTACCTTAATCTACCCTTAAAAGGGTCCTAATAAGGAAATTTAGGGTCTAATAGCCCATAGTGGTATAGCCTATAAACCTACCAGCTGAGTTCGCGGCTTCGCATGGGACGGGATTGCATAGATGACGCCGCTTGGCGACACTGCGCAGGTTCTCCACTTCCTGATTTATTGTCACGCGATGTTTGCAGGGTTAGGGCCTGGGGGTTAGAAAGGGCTTGGGCCTGGGAAAATGTATATCTTGCAATGCTCACAACCTGTTTCTACCAATCTCAGCCTTTTGATCCTAGACCCGAAATCTATCCAGCGGACATGTCTGGAGATCGCCCGAATATTGCACTCAAGGGGTGAGCACTCAAGTGTGAGCAGGAGGAGTGAATATTCATGGGAGTGCTTTCATTATATTTGGAGTAGGGTTTAGGTTTTATCATGGGTTTGGGTTGGGTACTGCCAGGTAGCACTGCCACCACTCAGGAACAGCTGGCTAATACGCAGGATATGGGGTTTAGGGCACAATCCAAACCCAACGCTCGGGTATGTTACAATTCTGTGTTGGGCTTTCGTCCTTTTGCCAAAAACCTTTCACAAGGCAACGATCCTTAAACCCCTCGCCATCAACTCTCAACCCCAAGCCCAAAACCCTTACCCCTGAGCCATAGAATAGACGATTGAAATAACCCTTAACCTTAAGCTTAAGCCCTGAACACGTCGACTCTAAGCTTACGTCCTGGAGCCCTACGCCCCTTAACCCTACTTTGATTTTGTAAGCCTCTTTACTGGTGTCATACTTCCTCCGTACAGTCGGTGTAAGGACTATAAACAGAAGCACAGGTCCAATCATTACACTTCCAGAATCACAGAAGCATATTTCAGACAGTAATATTTCAAACAGTAAAGAATTTAAGTTCCCTATCTGACTTTGAAAAACATTCACAAGCTAAACATGCTGCAAAAATTAAAGGAACGGCCGTAACCGATTCAATTGGAAACGCCTATAAGGCCAGTTCGGGGACTACAATTACGGCACCTTCATAAGTGAGCAGTGCCCAAAACCCTAATC
>CAJNIZ010030702.1:41819-54504 GCA_905231905.1 Symbiodinium pilosum
AACAGCTTACGACGCTTACGGCAACAACGTTGCCCAAGAATTGCTTACGACCCCTTACGAAACACAGCACTTTGCTTACGCCAAACCTTGTTTCTGAAAGGCCCTTTCTTTTTTGAATAAGAAGGGTTTTGATCTCCGCTCAAGTGTCTCTTTGGATCCTATCTAGAAAAGTGCCTATGTAATCCCAGTGGATATACGTCTATTATAATACCTCAGCCTTCCCCAAACCCTAAACCCTGAACCCTAAACCCTGAGCCCTACACTCTAAGCCCTGAACCCTGAAACCTAAACCCTAAACCCTGAACCCTAAACTCTGAACCCTCAAGCCCAAACCTTATCCATTTCGATCCCAGCCGCTCCACTCCCTCCGGTTGCGGCTCACTTGGCATCTCTGGTCCAATCAGGGATATCTCGCCACCCTCCTGAGTTACTATCTATATGAGCTATAGTCTAAACTCCTAGTATCCCCCTTAATATCCCTTATGATATTCCCCTATAT
Organism: Symbiodinium pilosum; assembly: GCA_905231905.1. Lineage (NCBI taxonomy): Eukaryota > Dinophyceae > Suessiales > Symbiodiniaceae > Symbiodinium > Symbiodinium pilosum. The sequence continues at coordinate 42,319 of CAJNIZ010030702.1, forward strand.
TATCCCCTATACAACCCCCCTCTAAGGAGTTTAGACTATAGCTCATATGAGTTTAGGGTTTAGGGTATAAAGGCTCTATGCTACATGAAGTATGTAGGGGTATGGTATGTAGGTGTATTTAAGGGTATAGGGGGCAATAGGGGGTTTGGGGCTGATTTTAGCAAGCCGAAGACGGAGATTGGAGTTTCCAAGTACAGAGGGCCTCATATCTATTGGACCCTAATATGGGTGGTTGTCAAAATTGTGGTCCTTTTCTGGGCACCCAAAATATTAGGTGCCGTATTATAACAGGGACCGAAAAAGGGACTATAATTTTGACAACCACCCATATGGGTGTAATGTCTAAGGTTGCGGGTCTAAGGTTTAGGTTTGAGGATTTAGGCTTGAGTATTGACGTTTGCGGTGTTCAGGGTGAAATATGGAGACTCCCGGATGACGTGTAGGCTCTACGGGACTGCTTGTTTAGGAGTACGGGATTCTGGTGACTAAGTCCTTTAGCTTAAGACTTCGCCACAAGCGCCCAAGTACTCAAATAGGGTTTAGGGCTCAGGGCTATTCAAGTAGGATCTAGAATGGGCGGAAAACACTTTCTATGCAGGGTAGTTTAGGGTGTCTAGGACCCGTCTGAGCACAAATCGCATCACATTTAGCTACTACCAGAGTAATGGCGTGCTTGACTTATCTTAGGGGGGTTGTGTGCCAATATTCCATTTACCCTTGGGGTCTAGGTACGACCTACCTAGACCTTATTCAAGGGTGCTGACGGGGTCCCTCTTGATGTTTTTAGTGTTTAGGGTGTTTGTCCGCACATCAACAGCCAAGGATCAAGCGCTTCCTTTATGCGGCCCCATCGCGTAATTCACAGTGGATACTAAAAACTCAACACGACCGTAAGCACCCCAGATCCTGGGGAATCATGGTACTCTAGTAAACCAAGGTCATGCAGGAATTTTAGTGCCAACAGTGACTTGTGAACTTGGCCTGAATGGGGGGCTTATGGGGCTGAGTAAGTACTTATAACTGGGTAGTACGCCTACTTCTAGCCCCCTGACGACTGTATGTGGGATATTCAGGTTTCATGCAAGATTAGATTTTATGCCTGGTTCTAGATACCCAGTACGTTACATTAATCTCCAAGTAGGGCAACTTGGGAAGGTATCTTGAATCGACCTGCTTGCACAAGCGAAGCTTCTTTGGGGTAAGTCCTTTGATTCCGAGCCAGCTGCGTCGCCAGCACTTCCATGCTGCCTCTGATCTGCGCAAGGACGTGGCCCAACCCCAGGAGATGGCGCTCCACCGCAATCACGACCACCTGACAGTCTTCCTCACTCAAGTCACTCAAGCTGTCGGAAGCTTCGAGCTGGCCAGACTCTCCTTTAGTCCATATTCCCCAATTGAGACAAAGGAATCCCTTTTGTAGAATTATAAAGAAACCCAAACCCAAACCCCAATAATCAAAAAGTATCCCTAACACTCACTGACCCAAAACATATTCTGAGTTATAGTCTGAACTCCTTAAAGTGCGGTATATAAGGGATTCAATAGGGGAGTATTTTAGGGGCCACGAAGGGGGATACTAGGAGTTTGGACTATAGCTCTTATGAGGATAGGTTATGAATACATGAAGTCACTGCTATGGATCTCAATGCTTGGGGGACTATCAGAAGGTCCGCATCGTAGACCCTGGACCTGAATGGTCCTTCTACACAACCCCGCCCCGCCCCTCCTTCCATATTCTTTTTTGGCCGAAGTTTGGAGATGTATTTTCCTAAGCCCTAAACCCCAAACCTCTAAACTCTACGGCTCGTAACCTGCTGAAAAAATCAGAGAAACACAAGCCTGCTTGGAGAACTACATCTAGGGTTTAATGGATTTAGGGTTTAGGGGTTTAGGGTTGGCGTTTAAGGCAAGCCCAGTCCTTGCAGTCAAACTTCATGACCTTTGCAGAGTCCAGTTCAACACTGCATGAATAACAACTCTACCTGGACCTCTAAAGTACGTAGAGTTATAGCCCTCATGGCGGTTTTGGGCTATGATGCTGTATGCTTCTAGCAGTTTAGGTAACTCGTAAACCGCCGTAAGCTGTACACCCCAAACCTCAACCCTGAACCACGACAAGCTGACATTCATGGGAGTCTAAGGGTGGTGCCCCACATCCGGGAAAGGGGGGGGGGCGGGGCCTCAAAGCAAAACGTGGTCCAATCTTTCACGGCCTACGAACAGCCCGTAAGTAGTGCGCACACAGGCCGATTCAGGAAGTTAAAGGTCTAGAGTCTAGGGTTTAGGGCTTAGGGTTTACGGCTCTAAGGCTTGGAGGATGTACAGTAAGGGCCTGAGCAGTCACGTCCTAACATCAAACACCCCACCACACTAAACCCTATTCAGCATTTGCCTCAACATATAACTCTTCTCCCTAAACCCAAAGCCCTAAACCACAAACCCACGGGGAGAGGTATTCGGCGGAAGGGGCTCATTAGAAGACACGTTCCTTGTGTGGACTGTAGGCAAAGCAGAGAGATTGTTGAACAGAAGGGTTTAGGGTTTGGGTTTTAGGGTATATCGGGTTTAGGGCTTCTTCTTCCGTAGCGGGTTGATACGTCTAGTCGCACACATGAATTCTCCAAAGGGCTTAGGGTTTACGAGTTTAGGGTTTTAGGGTGGCCTTGGCTCCATGGCATAGCAAGTTCCCAAAAACAATCGCTATAGGGTTTAGGGTGCCTCCATGCCGGATGCGGATTGCAGATGTGCCGGCGAAGGCGGCATAGTGCACCAGACGCACCAAGGATACTCAAAATTATCAGTCTGTCTCGGGTTCCTTGCTTTGGCGGGCTCTGATATGCAGCCACCTCTACTGCCAGATAAGGCAATTTCTCGCCCCATGGGCTGAAATGAGACGTGTGTACATGTACCGAACGGCTTCCCATTCATGCAGAGCCATCCCACTCCCGGCGCGATATTTGATAGCCACCAAGAAAACCTTGAACAGGTCGGCATCTGCCAGCAGGATTATTGCATGTTGGGGTCTATGTCAGGGCCCTCCATTAAACCCTCAATCCTGCCCCAAACCCTTGAACCACAAAACCCGCTAACCCCAAACCTAGGAAGCCTCCTTTAGGGTAACAGCCAGCAGGAGCTCTGTGTATGAGAACACCATGGTACCCAAGGAATGTGGTACTTAGACGGGTATCCAGGGCCCATACTTTCGCACGTCGCTAACCCCTACGTGTATCCCGTATCTGTGTATCCTGAGCCCTAGGCCTATAGAAATCGCCGTGCGTATCCCCCAATGTTCGGTGGACATCTGCTAGTTTCCATAAACAGGGGAACCCCAACATATAGACCTCAATATACTTTAGTCCTCATCATAAGGACCCACGAAATGGTACCCCTAATTTTGGTAAACCGTGAACCCTATGCCCTGCTGTATAAACCCAGTTTCCATTGAATGTTCCACTAGCTTTTCCGCTTTGTCTTTTTCGTTGTTGGGGTAATCCACAAAAGCTCTAAACCCCATGTTAACATTATATACATATATGTGTATAATATATAGAGCACAGGGCACCATAGGTACGTATATACATATATACACACACCCTATATGAACCCCTCTACATCCCTCTACAACCTTGAGATATTCCATATCTAAAGCCCTGAACCCAAAGCCCGACATGGGTCAGTTCATCTCTAGGTCTGTTCAACCCGACTGACTTGTTTTCTTGTTGGGGTTAGGGTTTAGGGTTTACGATTTAAGGTTTAAGATTTCAGGGTTCTAGGATTTAGGGTTTGGGATTGCGGGTTTGGAGCTGAGGCTTTAGGATTTCAGGTTTCTAGGATTTAGGGCTCAGAGTTTATGGTTTCTTCGGAGCATTGCCAAGTACGCAAATGATGGTGCTGCAGGTGCCAAATAACATCTGAGCGGCTTTTTCTACCTCAGAACCCACTAAATCCAAAATGCTGGACCTTAAACCCTTGACCCTGAACCTTAAACCCTGAACCCTGAAACTCAAACATTGAATCCTAACACCTGAACTACACCCTAAACCGTGAACCCTAAAGGTCAGATGGATATCACTTGTATAGCGACAGGAATTACGAACAAAAGGCTAAAAGGCTAAGAGCAGGATTTGCCAGCAAAAGCAAATACTCAAAAGGATCAAACAATTTGCTCAATCCCTAAACCCTATAGAATTTCTATAAACCCTTCACCCTGAACCTTCGACCCTAAATCCCAAGCCTCAAGCCCTATAAACCCTGAAACCCTAAACCCTAAGCCCCAAACCCTATAAACCCTTAGACCTTAAACCCTGAATCCCGCACCCTAATTCATAAACCCTAAACCCTAAAACACCCTAAACCCTTATGCTCCAAATCCTAGGCCCCAAACCCAAGAAACCCTCAGACCCTGAATCCCTATACCCTAAACGTCCTATAACCCTGAATCCTTAAGCCCTAAACCCGAAACCCTAAACCCATGTATGTAAGCTCCAAAGTAACCCCGCCTTGCTGGCATTGCAGGGAGGTGCGTAGACGCAGCCGTCCGGCGCAGCCGTGGCCACCCGCCACTTGTGGGCTTGAGGGGCGAAAATGGGTCCTGCTCAGTACATTTAGGGATTGTTGGAGACCTTAGCAACCCTGAACTCCAAACCCCAAACCCTGAAACCTAAACCCTAAAACCCTTAATCCTCAACCCCGCAACTCTAAACCCTTTAACCCTAAACGATTTGGAGGTAACAGAGGTGTCAAGATAATGTATAGTCCCCCTTAAGTAGATAGAATATGTGGTATATGGGGATCTGATTATAATATACCCAAAGCCATATTCTATCTACTTAAGGGGGACTATAGGGTTTTCGCTCTAAGCATCAAGGTCAGAGGCTTAAGAATTCGGAGATCGGGGCTTGAGCTTTAGTGCAGGGCTTCGAATTCCCTAAACCCTACCTGGACCCCAAATGTATGTAAAATTATGGAATGGCCCTTAGGGCTGTTATTATGGATTTAGGTCTTTCATTTTACCTACTTGTGGGGTTTAGGTAAACTCTAAACCCTAACCTCTTCTGGGGAAGCGGACTTTTGCACTTCTGATGCTGTAGCGCGGCCCTGAAGACCCAGGACATCTGAGCCATACTCTAAACTCCAAATATCCCCCTTAATACACTCCATCATGTGCCCTTGCATAATACCCTAAACAACCGATCTTAAGGAGGTTAGACTAGAGCCTATGTCGGACTCCAGGGTTTTGGGGCTTGGGCTAGTGAGATTTAGTGCTTTGGCCTTGGGGTCGTGGGCTTTGGGCGAGGAGATGTGGAGATACAAATGCCACGAGAAGGGATTAGGATTTAGGGTTAGGGGCAATTTTATTGGTCCTTACAAAGAGCCCTGAACAACACCCTAAGACGGATCAGTAGTTATCAGTACTTTCACACTTCGCTTACGTTACCGATGATTCAGACTGAGTGGGGGCAGGCACTTCCGCTGATGTTAATCATGTGCATTATAAGCGACGGTTGATACTAAAACTCCTTCATTGACCTTAGCCGACTACAGTACCATAATTCCCAAGGTGTAAGCTACCTAGGCTCATGCAGCATATTTATTATCCACCGTAATACCTATTCTCACTCCACTCCTGCTCCAGCACCAGGCAGCTAATTGGGGTTTGGGGATTTGAACGTCCAGGGGCCGAGGCCAAGAACTTTTTGCAGGCCTTTCGGTTGAAGACATCTGTTCGAGGTCTGTATTTTTCGCATTTACGCCCTGAACCCGACCTGGACCACAAAAGTAAGTAAAACAGTAACTGAAGACCCCTAACAGTAGCCAAAAAGGCAATGATTCTACATACTTTTGGGAGTCAGGTACCCTTACACCCTATATATCACTATATACCCCTATATAACCCTATCACCCCCTTACACACTTTCGGGATTCAGGCAGACCCCAAACGCTCGATTTCAGGCTTCAGGCATCGGACCGTGAAGGCTCAACCCTAGATTCAGCTGAACCGTAGAGAGCTGGGGATGCTGGCTCCTTGCCTGGGATAGTAATAATCCCAAAGGGTCCAAAGTACCTATATGGTACAAAGTAGGGTTTCTGTAGTAGTAATTTCCCTTAAGGTTTGGGTAAGTATACCCCATATGGGTACTTAGGACCCTTTGGGAATGAAAGTAATATACTTCCAAATTCCTTTCTGGGCGTTGGTATATTCGAGAAGAGACAGAACATAGACGAATGACACACTGTAGGGATCAAATGCTAAAAATCGCAGGCGAGGGTTGCCATTAATTACCCCCAAATACCATTCAGATCAAACCTCGGAAGCCAGCAGTTGGCTCATGAACCGCGACGTGAGTGACAGGCTGCACAGTGGTGCCACCATCAGCACGCTGGGGCACTTTCAGGCGGGGCAGGTCCTTTGTAACGGCCCTGCATCGGATGGCAACTTCAGCCAGCAGCTCTGTGGCGCCTATCCCTTGGCGTTGACGCCTGTTGCGTAGAGCGTTCCGGATGCTGAGCCAGTTCAAATCGCCTGCAATGACTCTGGATCCAAGTGTCCACATGTGAGGGTCCTAACCTAAAACCATATAAACCCTAGACCCCCAAACCCCAATACCCTGAACCCCAAACCCTGAATCTCTGAACCGCTAAACCCCTAAACCAAAAACATTCCTGGAACCTTGCGGAAACACAAAACCTGTCCGTATGGCTCCACGCGGGCATCGCCGCCCACGATCACTCTCAGAGCTCTATCCGCACTGAAGGGTGGTGCATAAACCTGGGTTTAAGGTTTACCTGAACCCCCAAAGTACGAAAAATGATACCCTAAAACACGTAAAAATAATGTAAAAGGCCGTTCTTCTACATGCTTTAGGGGTCCAGGTAAGGTGTAGGGTTTGAAGTTTAGGGTTGAAGTTTTAGGTTTTAGGGTTGAAGATTCTAAGGTTCAGTGTTTAAGGTTTAGGTTAGCTCAAGGTTTGCCCTGTCCTAGAATGAGTAGCTTTTTTTCTGTAGGGTTAAGGGATGTAGGGGTTTAGGGGTTTAGGGTTTAGGGTTTGGGGTTTGGGGGTTTAGGGTTTAGGGTCTAGGGTGTGGTTAAACCCAGTAATATTATATTCCTTTTATAGAATACTATACCCCAAAAGGAGGATATAAGCTTACCCTATAATGGGTACCATCGTATCCCCAAATAAATTACTACTCAAACGTGGCTTAAAATGGCCCAAGACTCAGAAAAGCCCGGAAGGCTGCTAGTCTACGTGCCTTTGGGGTTTGGGTAGGTTTTGGGTCTGGGGTTTAGGGTCTAGGGTTTTGGGTTGAGGGTGTAGGGTGTAACGTTTAGGGTTTTGAGCTTATAGGGCTTCGGGTTGAGGCTGTAGGCCCGACGGCTTACGTCTTTGGAGAACATAGGGCTTTACCTAGACCTCCCAAACACCCGAAATTATGGCCCTGAGGTGAACCCACCCAGCGGAGATTAAAATTTGGGGCCCTATTATTCCTGCTACGTCACTATTCTATTGCAGGGTGGGGGGGCCCACCGAAATCATGGCCCTTAACCGCCTTAACCCTGCGCGATCGGGGATTCGATCAATTGTTATGGGTATTTGGGTTCTCTAGTTCGGATTATTCTCCCAAAACAGTAAACCCTAAACCCTAAAACTTTGGACCTATATTAACCTCTGTAATCCCTACCGTAACCGTATATAAACTCTTACATGCAAGTGAACCGTGCCCTAAAGCCTGACACCCTGCACCCTAAGCCCCAAACCAGTTTACGTAGCGTTTAAGGTTTAGGGTTAGGGTGTAGTATTTAGAGCTTATAGGGTGTAGGGGCTAGCCCTTTAAGGGTCCAAGTGCTTAATAATCATATACTTACCCCAAACCTGTGCTATAATTACTATTACCCCAGACCATTCGGTACTTGGAGCCTCTGGGTGGGGTTCAGGGCTTCACGTTTAGGGTTGAAGGCCTCAAACCCTCTAATTACCTGGCCATCCTTGTCCGTGCGCCGGAACTCCCAACATCTTCCCATGCCTTGTACGGCTCATGGAGTCTTAGGCCCTGCCCAAGGCTTAGGGTTTAAGGGTTTAAGGCTTACTCACAGGCCCTGTGAATGCAAAGCCTTCAGCCTACTGTAGGGGCCTACAAAAGGCTCCTGACTCAGGCGCTACAACAAATCAAACATGTGCCCTTCTCATCAACTAGGGGTGAATATCTTCGAAAATCCCAGAGGGTCCGTACGTACAACTATTAGGGAATTAGGCCCCAAAATACAATACCATAGAAGGAATGATGTATATGTGGACCCTCTGGGAATGCTAGTATTTCCAACACCGAATTGCGCACCAGCTGCAAGTCAAGTAGCCCATGCATATTTGATAGCAGGGCCTGTCCACATGAAATTCTCCAAGTTAATCTCAAAAATCAAGCCCTAAACCCTAAACCCAACCCTAAACCTTCAGCTCTGAGCTCCACTCCATCTACCCCTAAAGTCTCCAAGCGGATTCAGGGTTTAGCTCCTGAACTCTAACCCTAAAACCTCCAGGCAATCAGCCCCAAACCTAAACCTCCAAGCTGCTGTTGATAGACTTGTCTTAGAAACCCAACCGTGGGAAATCTGGTATCAGACTAAACCGAATAACATACAGGATTTTGTTCATCCCCCGTGCCTCAAAACCATCAAGCCCAGCCCTAAGTGCCCGATTCGGGACCCTGAGCTCTCAATCTCTATTCCTAACGAATATGGTAGCTTCCATGTTCTTCCTGACGATACCCCTGGAGCCGTAAACCATCCATTCTACCAAATGACATTGCCGTCGCCACCAGTGGCCGCGGCGGCATAACCGCCGCCACCGCCGAAGCTTAGGTTGGCGCCTGGCTAAGAGACTTCCTCAAAATAACATGGAAGCCCAAGATGGAGTCCCAGATGAATTTTCAGATTAGTTTTAGTAAGTTCAGGGTTTAATGCACTCAGTTTACAGGTGACTATTCGCTTTTTGAGCTCGTAGTGTCACGCATGCGGTTTGGGGTTTTGCGCTTACCGGGTCTGCTTGAGGGTTGGGGTTCCCTGGTTCCCAGAGGGTCCGTGTACCCAATAATTAGGTACTTGGATTCGGGGTAATACTAATTATAGTAAAGGTTTTGGGCAAGTACATAAGCATTAGGTACTTAAACCCCTAGGATTTGGTATTGGGGTGTAGGACGTCGGGCTTTGGGCTGGAAATGTGTGGACTTCTCAATGACGGTTTGAGAGGGTCAGGGTAAAGGGCTTTGATGTTGGCGGTCAAAGCTGTATATGGTTTATCTCAAGCTGCTCCTTTGTTTGCTTCTGTTCAATGGCGTAGGCAACCTGCCACAAATCAAAACAGCTTGCGGTAGGTTCGTGACTCAGGTGTCAAACCTTTCTGGTGTGAGACTAAGTGTGCGCAGAGGTAGAAAAGAGTGCTGGTCACTGGTCTTTCGGTTTACGAAACCAAGGTATGGAACTCCGGGCAAGGTGAGCAACGATCAAAACTGCTAGTAGTATCCCCCTAGTAACCCCTATAATACTCTCCTGTATAATCCCCTATATAAGCCCCTCTCAAGGAGTTTAGACCCCTAAACCCTATATAATCCCCTTTTCAAGAATAAAAAAAGCCCAGTTCCTGTGGCGCGCGGTTTAAGACGGCAAGTTTTCAGACACAGAGCCCTCAGCCATGATCCCTGAGGCCGGACCCCAAACACTTTCCCAAAGTGTCTACGTAGCTATATGGTATAGGATGTGGAGCTTTGGTTTTAGGATTTAGGATCTATAGGGGTTAGGATTTAGGATTATATGGGTTTAGGATTTAGGAATTTTGGATTTAGGGTTTAGGGTAGGTATATAGCCTCACAGTAGGTATATGGGGGGCCAAAGATTGTATCATATACCTAATTACATGGACCCTTTAAGAAATGTGATGGCTGACTTCGTTTGATCAGTAGGCCGCGATTGCATGTCTCTGTGGATATGAAGCCTTCCCACGCTTGCAAGTACACACTTCTGCCCATGTCATCACCTCCAAATGGAAGTGGTACACAGCGCTTGTTTACAAAAGGTCTAGCCACAATGGCTTCACAAAACTTTTTCTGGCAAGTCACCCCGAATCCTGAAGAGCCCCGGAGGATCCCGGACCCTTCAAACTCTAAATCCTAAATCCTACATCCCTAGAACTCAAATTCTAAACCCTAAATCCCTACAACCCCTAAATCCTAACTCCCTAGAACTGCATTAAAGTAACTAGAAGTAGCCCTTTGACCCCAGTCAGGCCTATCTGATGGACCTGTTTGGTGGCTGTCGTCACGCGGAGGACATGCGAAGCATGGTTCGGGGGACCTCAGACGTTCAAACCTACAAAGAGCTACAGTTTAGGGTGCAGGGCTTCAATTTTCTCATAAACTTAATGGACATGCGTGCTTGTTAGGGAGGATATTAGGGGCTATAGTAAACTACCAAAGGGACCCCTAGATCCGCTCGCAACATAGTGCCTTGGTAACCCAAAACCCTTGAGCCTAAACCTTGAAGTAGCAGTACAGCGTGTTTTATCAGGGCCCGTCTTCCTCGATGGAGCGTAAGTCCATGCAAGTTGATGGCTCATAGCAGGAGGGACCCGGGGTCCATTTGTCCCGCCAAGCCCTTTCTCCAAACTTTAAACCCTAAACCAGCCTAAACCCGTAAATCGAACTCGCAAACCTATGGCAACTGTATATACTTGGCGGCTCCAGGTTGGCATCCACATTTTGCAAATTGCTTACCTGTACGGTTTAAGGTTTAGGGTTCATGGTTTCGGGCTTAATTTAAGGCTCCCAACAATCCAAATTAGGAACTGTTTTTGTTCATGGACTTTCGGGCCCAAGCTTTAAAGGGTCCAACGTAGGTGTCATGTATAGACTTTTATTTAAGGCCAAAAACAAGTGTTATTCATGGCTTGTAGTGCCCATGCAGGCATAGCTTTTCGACTCAGTGTGCCAGGCTCGGATTTTACCAGCCTGGTACTTCTGAGAACGTCATGCAAAGGTAGGACAAAACTCGAAGTCCTAATCCCTGAGCCCTCACTTCCCACACTTTAAACCCTAATTCCTTGAATCCTACAGTCTAGGTGTGAAAGCCTAAACCCGAAACCTTGACCCTGTCAGCATCTCTGCGACCGGCCGCGAAAACTACCATGTTATAGTGATCCCTAAGGCTCCCAGTTACCTAAATAATGGGTTCTGGGTTCTATATACCCCAAGGAAACAGAGCCCAGTATCCTACTGTTTAGGTCACTGGGAGGCCTAGGGGATTCTATAGAACACGTTTAGAGATGTGTAGGTGTTCAGGGTTCGGGCTTCCGGAGGCAACCACAAAGACGAACTGCTATCCGTCTAGGAGGGGACCATATCTGCTTCAATGCTTGCATGTTGCTGGGTATGTTACCTATTAGGATTTAGGGTTTAGGGCATTTCTGTTGTTCTAAGTTCTAAGCATTACAAGCCAACTCGAGACGGAGGAACAATAACTCATTGTGTAGGCTGTTTGGCGTTACAGTAATTGAGCCCAGGCAGTATATGCTGCATCCTTATTGCACTACTACATCCTACGCCTTTATCCCCAAATCCTTGGCCCGTAGACTAGCTACATCCCTAGCCCTTCTCGCCAAATCCTTGGCCCTTAGACTAGCATGATTAACCTTATTTGCCTGGCATGATATTTTCTGCGGAAACAACGAGTGTGTTCCTTAAATAGGGGGGCCACGATAGACCCCGAAACAATATATTCCTCGAAAGAGGGAGACAAAAAAAGACACCTATTTTTGGAAACCCCAACGCTCTATAATATCAATTACCATCTGGGGTTACACAAGTTTCCTCCGGCTCAGCCCTATAACCATAAAACCCTAAGCCCCATGCATCCCTATGCATATCTTCGTGTAACCCCATATCCTGAATCAAAACCCTAAACCCTAAAACCTTAACCTTGAAGCCTAAAACCTAAACCCGAAGCACTAAAGCTCCATAGCCAAAATCCAAGGGGCAGTAGACGTTGCCATCCGCGGCCACAGCGGCAGCGCAGTACTTGCCCACACCGCCAACAACAGGGCCTATCCTTCGTTTGTATGGGTATAGGGTATAGGGCTTATAGTTTAGGGTTTTGGAGCTTAAGGTATATTGTATAGGCTTTAGGATTTAGGGTTGAGG
>CAJNIZ010030713.1:5387-57614 GCA_905231905.1 Symbiodinium pilosum
GGCTGTGGGTGTAGGGTTTAGGACCGAGGGGTGTGCGCAGGGTTTAGGGGTTTGGGGTGTAGGGTCTAGGGGTTTAGAGGTTTAGAGGTTTAGGGTTTAGGGGTTTAGGGGTTTAGGGCTCAAGGGTTTTTAGGGTTTAGGGTTTTTTGGGGGTTTGGGGTTTTTAGGGTTTTAGGGTTTAGGGTGAGGCCTATCTGGTTGAGGTTTTTGGGGTTCCAGGACTAAGCATCTTGGGTTCAAGGGTTGAAGCTTCAGGTTTAGGATTTGGGGCTATGTTAGGAGATCTGTGGGGACCTTGAGGAGCCTTGGGGAAGGGAATGCTTTTCGAAGGGCCGGTAGAAATTGTAAACTACTACATGAATTTCAGAGTTTAGATTTAAGGTTCAAGGCCTGCTAAATTACAGAGTCAAAAAGAACACGGAAATTACCGAGCGCTGTAGGGTGCTTGGTTGGGAATGGCGGAGTAGAGCGGCCCATAAAGACTTTTAAGTGTGGCTTAAGGTTGAGGAGCACACAGGTTCGGCTTAGAGCTTACCTGAACCCCAAAAGTATGTAGAATGATGGCCTTTTGGGCTACATTCAGGGGTTTGGGGCTATTATTTTACCTGCTTTTGGGGTTTGGGTAATTGGGAATGGGAGAATGAACAATAGGGAGCTTTACAAAGAGTGATCGTAAGGCCTCGTATTGGGACTGCTGTACTTTAGAACATGCACTAAAGGAGAGGGTAGGGTGTAAGGGTATAGGTCATGGTCCGAGTACCTCATCATCGTAGATATACTGCCCCCGAAACCTGTATTGCAACTGCTACTTGGGGGTCAGGGGGGCTTAGCAAGTCGGATAAAACCCCATAACCCATATAGAAACCCTAACTATCCCCATTGATTATTAACCTACTTACTAAGTCCCCCTGACCCTCCAAGTAACACCAAAGCCCCAAGCACCGGTGGACCCTCTGGGCTTAGGATCTTGGCTTGGGAGTTTTGCGCATCAGGCCGGTGACCCCAGAGGCCATCTTTGTTTCTCATTTTGCAAAGCTAGGGTTTAGGGTTTAGTGGCCAATACTCCAACACCGTACAAGCCTCCTCAAATCATGCCAAAGCATGCTTGTCCTGAAGACCTGACTCGTGCAAAAGGAAAGAACTGAGCATGCTGCATCTGGGGCTTGGTGTAGAGTACCAGGTTTACGTGTGCAAGATTTACACTCGAACTCTGCAGCCATCTGCTGACCCTCAGAATAGCACCCCAGCAAAACTGCGGATGGGCAATTTCTTTTAAGCACGGGAAGAATTCCTAGTTTATCACTAGTGCATGAGATGTAGGAATATATACACAACTACAAAACCTAGTGAGGATGCAATCATCCCTGTTCCATTTCACTTTCAATTGTCTGTTCCAGCTGATTCTCCGTTAAACCGCGTAGCATCCAACAATGAACCTGGAAAACCAAACTGCGGACCCTAAACCCTACTTGGAGGGTCATGGGACTTAGTAACTACTCATAACTGGGCTTTTATAACTCTACGTATAATCCCCCTAGATGGGGTTATAGGGGTTACCCCAACTATAAGTAAGGTTAAGGTCCCGGTTACAAGTATATATATATAGTTCCTGACTCCCATGACCCTCCAAGAAACACCCAAAACCCAAAACCCTAAACCCTAAGCCCTACTGAACTGTGCATTTGCGGGGTGCCTGCAGGCTGGTTTTGCGCCTTCCAGAGCACGTTGTCGATGTAGTCCTTAGCACCTGGAGTTGAGGGATTAGGGTTTAGGGATTAGGGTTTAGGGTGTAGGGTTTAGGGGTTAGGGTTTAGGGTTTAGGGTTTAGGGTGGGAATGAAGGACTGGAAAAGAACATGGAAACTACCATAATGGGTTATATAGGGACTACTATAAGGATCCATTCCTTCACTCCTAGCTAACCAAAGGCCAGTTTAAGGTGTAGGGTTGAGGAGTATTAATAACGCTGTTTTGCAGTTTCGGCTGTATGCTCACGTCTGCAGCACGTAGCTGTCTATCTGCATTTAGCCGAAAGTTATGGCGCGCGGCAACGAAATTTATACACCTGCTTGCAAGACTACATGAGCCATAGCCTATGCTCCCAGCATCCTGAGTAATCCCTATAGTAGGGCCCTAAATATTCCCCTATATAATAATGCACTACATACCCCTCCCATCAATGTTTAAAAAAAATGCTCACGTGACAGCAAAACTGCCACATCCTCAGGGTCAGTGCTGCGCAATGGGAGGTTTATACACCCGGGATAGAAAGCCCTGTAGCAAAAGGGGAATGTTTCAAGGTTCCAAGCGTTGACAAGGTTGATTGGGCTTAGGTTTAGCTAGGTTACTTAGGTTAAGGGGTTGGGATTATGTGTGATTCTGCATGACATGAGGTGCTCTTGGTTTTACACCTATTCTGGTCTCTTGGTGTAGTTGAATAGTTTAGGACCCATCCATCAACAACAGGCTCCCTCAAAAACCCATCAAGATTAAGGGTTGATGGTCAAGAATTCGGGTTTAGGTTGGGTTCTGCCCCCACCCCCCCCCTCTACCCAGTAGCAGCCTATAATAGGAGTAATATTATGGGGCTATATATATATATATGTATGTACTTACAATCTGAATATTATCCAACTATTGCTGGGTGGGGCAGGACCCAAGATTTAGGCTTTGGCGGGTGGGGGTCTGAAAGTACTACTCAACTCAACCCTAAACCCTAAACCCTAAACCCTCTGGGGATTGATTTAAAATGGGATTATCTTGGGGCCTCAATACCTGCAGGGGCCCAGGGATGACAGATGAAAGAAGGTCTGCAAACAATGGAATCTATTCAAGGTCCAGGCGTTTGCTGGACTGTCCCTTTGCTCAGATGATTTAGGCGATGGTTTTGATGGTTTTTCCTCATGAAAGAGGTCAGCTTCAGGTAAAGGATTTGGTATTTGGATTCGGGATCTAAGGCTCTGAGGGCTGAGTTGGGAATGAGGTTTAAAAAGGCTGCCTTCGAGCCCTTTTTCTTGTAGCTACCTGTTTTCAAAACCTCAAACCAAAGCTCACTAAACAGGGTCTTCCAAACAATGGCCTGAAACTAAAAGAGGAGCTGCCAAAACGCATTAATGACGGTCTCCACACTGAATTTGCAATGCCACCATAATTCTCAAGTGCGAACTATGGGATGGGGGGTAGTACGGTGGGGCGGTAGGGGAACCCACGATTTGGGCTGTCTGGAAACTGAATATCAGGGTAAAAACTCACAGCCAAATCCCCTAAACACAGAAAAGTTCAGCTCTCAACTCCCAAAACGATGTGCATTCACATTGGGGTTTAGGGTTTAGGGTATCCTGCTCTGCAATGATGAGGATTCCGCCCTCCATAAGTGCCTGGCACAAGGTTCCCCCATATACGAGTGTGCCAGGTGGCGTACTGTCATTGTTACGGGAAAGGGGATCGCTTTGGGTTTAGGGTTTAGGGTTTAGGGCTTAAAAATGTTGAGCCCAGTTATTCCCGGTATTTGCCTATAGCTGCTAAGTCCCCGTGACCCTCCAAGTAGCTCTTGGAGGGTCAAAAGGACTTCGCAGTATGTGTACTGATGACCCCCGTACGCCATGTGATAGTCTCAATTAGCGCCAATCCTACCTAAACCCTAAACCCTATGCCCTAAACTCGAAATCCTAAACCCTAAATCTAAAACCCTCAAGCTTGAACCCTACACCCTAACCTACTTGTTCCGTTGCTTACAAGACCCCTCGGGTTGAGAGTTCAGGAGTGGCCCTGACCCAAGCAGGCTTCAACCACAGGCGCCTGCAAGCTTCAAAGCTACCGAAGAAACACCGGGCCCCTTTAAGGTTTAGGGTTCAGGGTTTTGGGTTTAAGGTTGGTTTAGGGTTTAGGGTTTAGGGTTCAGGGTTTAGGGTTTAGGGTTAAGGGGTTAGGGTTTAGGGTTCAGGGTTCAGGGTTCAGGGTTCACGGTTTAGGGTTCAGGGTTGAGGGTTTAGAGTTTAGGGTTCAGGGTCCAGGGTTCAGCGTTTAGGGTTTAGCGTTCATAGGGGGCTTTATAAGGTTATGTAGGGGTTATCTAGGAGTATGATAGGGTTTAGGGTTTCCGAGATTAGGGGCCCCTTTTGCAGGGTTCCCCATGATAAGGCTTGATTCTAGTGTGTATAGTCTGTATACAGTCCCTCTGTTTTGGAAACGACCATGACCTGCAATGCTTGGCTTTTAGTATCCTTGATGCCGCATCTTCAGTGTCTTGCAAGTTGGCTCAGGCCGATTAAACACCTTAGCTGGTGGGCTATGTCAATTTGACATGCCGAAAGATCTGGCTGGTGGTACTTTAACGCCCCCAAGATTAGTTATGAGCTTCCCGAACAAAACGATATAGGAAATTAACAAATGTCATCTCCACATCGCCACCTAGTAGGAGATTTGTTGTTCAGAGCCTCAGCCAAGAGATGCGATTGCATCTTTCGGCGGGATTCAAAAACATTCAAAAATGCGTCTGCTGCATTGACCCAAAGTTTAAGGGTTATATAGAGATTATATAGGGATTATATAGGGATTATACTAGGGCTTAGGGATTATATAGGGATCATATTAGGGCTTAGGGATTGTATAGGAATTATATAGGGATTATATTCGGGCTTAGGGATTATATAGGGATTATATTAGGGCTTAGTAGGGATTATGGGAATATAGGGCTCCTCTAGGGATTCTACACCCTTACTTCGGCAACTCTGCGCCAAGGATGCAACAGTTGGCCCTTGGTCGAGGGCGCCTTGTCATGTAGGTCAAACCCAAGCCCATGGAAGAGATGCTCCTTTGAGTAGTGTTTTTTTAGGGTTTAGAGTTTAGGGTGTAGGGTTTAGGGGTACCTAGTAAGATTACATTCCTTATATAAAATACTATACCCCAAAAGGAGGATAGAATCTTACTCTATAATGGGTAGCATAATATCCCCAAATAAAGAACTACTCATTTGAGCCATAATCTTAACTCTGAGTACCCCCCGTAATAACCCCTCTAGTAATCTCATTGGAGAATCCCTTATATACTTTCCTTTTGAGGAGTTTAGACTGTATAGCTCATTTGGGTCTTGGATTTGGCATATCTGCTTAGGGTGGACCTTCATTGGGCTTGGGATGTGGTGCTTGCCATCTGGGCCAGCTATTGCAAGGCCCGCAGCAGCGGAAAATCGAAGTCTGCACAAGATGTGGTAGCTTCCCAAAATAAGGGGACCCAAGATAGACCCCAATATACTATAATCCTTATTATGGGGACCCCAAAATGGTACCCCTAATTTTGGGAAACCCCCATGTTTGAGCAGGGAGGATAACTCATGTCACCCGCATGAAAATGAACCACATGCTCCATGAGTCGGGTTGGCATGTCGCGCACTCACTTCAGAGAGACAACCGGCAAAACGCTTGCGATGTCAAAGTTGGCGGTGCCGGCCTCGAAGAGAAAGCATACGACGGAGCCACCGCCGGAGCAGCTAGGGCCGTCCTTGTCTGCTGCTACTAGTTTAGGGTTTAGGGTTTAGGGTTTAGGGTTTAGGGTTTAGGGGATGGGGTTGAGTGCTTCTAGTTATGTCACCACTCCTGCAGATTTAGCTTAGGCTTAAACTGCTGTTGAAACCTTTGATAAACAACCAATTCAGGACCCGCGTCTTCAGGTAGTTTGCCACGAGCTGCTCCACGTCTCGAATCCTCTCGGTTGCTGTTAAGGAACTTAAATTAAGTTATCAGAATGTCTACCCCAATATGGTAAGTTAAATTAAGTCCCTTAAGAGCAACCTGGTCCTTAGTCCGGACGAAAGCATGATGTTAACCTTCAGCTTCTTCGAGCATGCGTCGGCACGCCGGAGCATCTTTTCTGACCTTGCCACAACCTTACGGCGGGTTGGTAGGGACTAATGGAATATATGGGTGTTTCCCACACTTAAGGGTATCCTTTTGGGGTCCAAATAATAAGGACTCCTGTATATTGGAGTCTATATTGGGACCCCCATTTTGGGAAACTATCATATCATATACGGATTATATAGGGTGTTTATTCCCCTTTTCGCTACTAACCACCAGAAAGCAACGCACATTCTGAGATCCGGCTGTTCGGTGGTCTTGTCAAGGACTTCCATGATGGGCTTCGCCTCGCGCCACTCTGCGACAAGCAGTACGCTTCCCGTTCTGCCCTGCAGCCAGCTCTGGAAACCCATCCACTTCTTAAAGCATAGGAAGTTGAATCCAAACATCTCTGCCAGGTTCCGCATCTGTGCGCGCAGTTCGTCTTGTTCCGGCTTCTGGCAGTGCTCAAAACACCAAACCAGCCAAGCCTCACTGTCTGGCGAAGAATGCACTCCGTGCCACGCCATGCGAACCCTTCGAATTGCGATGGGGACCCCAGCAGCGAGTCCAACCCGGGTCCCAGGCAACAAAAAGCTCCGCAGAAAATGGCTTCAGCAACATCAGATCAAATACCGTCACCCCAAAAGTATGAACATTAATGGCACAAAAACGCCACTCCCGCCCCCCCCAAAAAAAAAATATATATATATATATGTATGTATATATATAGATATTCCACAAGGTTTTGGGATATAGGGTCGAGGGTTTAGGTGCCTGAAGGCTCAGGGATAAAGATAACAACGGTGATCGTATTTGGCGGTTTATGAGTCGGAATGTACGGGTTATAAGTGGGCGTGCAAGTTCGCGAATTGTTATGGCCACAGTTATCCTAATTTCATATGACTATCCCGTGATCATGGCTTCCCCTGCGTCTCCCCGACCTCTCCCCTCTATACTGGCTCCCTGGATATACCCTAAATCCGCCTTAATTAGCTCTAATGCCGGGGGATCGGAGGGGAATCCATGACGTGAACTTTCAAGTAAGTCCTGAACCCTGATCCACCAGCACCCAGATAATCTTTGTTCCACAAATAGATTCGGTCTGGGAAGCGGGGAAGTTGTAAGCCGGTTCCACATAGCGATGCAGTGTAGATAGCTGCAACTATGTAGCTCCCGTTCCCGAACGGCCCACATCCTCACAATATAATCTCAGTTGGTATTTGATGTTCCCGTTTTTCATGCGCCCTCCATTCTTGGGGGATAACATCCCTAAACCCTAAACACCCTAAATGGCAGACTCCATGTTCTTTTCCATGCCCACTATATCCCCAAACCCTGTCCCTAAACCCTAAACCCTAAACCCTAAACTCTTAAGTCCGGCACGGGCAACATCGCCCGGCAAGCCGACGACAACAACGTTCTGGCAGACCGAGTGCTCGCGTGGAATCTGCACCCTCACCTGACGTACTTGGAGGCCCATGGGACTTAGTAGGTCCCCGTTAAAGGGGGCTTTAGGGTCTGTTTAGGGTTTAGGGTTTAGACTTAGGTCCCCTTTAAAGGGGGGTATAGGGATATATAGAGTCTAGGGTTTAGGGTTTAGGGTTCATGGGACTTAGTAACTATCTATAACTGGGTTTATAACCCTAGTTATAAATCCCCCTAAATGGGCTTATAGGGGTTACCCCAATTATACGTTAGGGTTTAGGGTATAGGTTTTAGGGTTTAGGGTTTAGGGGTTTAGGGTTTAGGGATTTAGGGTTTCGGGTTGAGGGTTCAGGGTTTAGGGTATAGGGACCTGGGAGATATGTGGGTGAGGGGAGTATGAAGGACATCTGTGAGCTAGCGTCTAAACTCCTAGTATCCCCCTTAATATCCCCTATGGTAGTCCCCTATATACGCCCCTATATAACCCCTTTTAAGGAGTTTAGACTGTAGCTCATGTGGGGTATTTGGATTTCGGGGCGTTATATAGGGCTACGGAAACCCTTTCCTCCAGCACCTACTGAGTGAAACCCTGGCCAAGAATCTTTCTAGGGTTTAGGGTTCAGGGTTTAGGGTTTAGGGTTCAGGGTTTAGGGTTTAGAGCCTAAGCCCTGAGCCCTTCCCTCATCCCTCGCTTGTGTCAAGCCAGTCTTGGGGCATTGTCTCATCCTTTGCGCAGGAACGGAAGTTTACCTACTGGTGCTAAAGGGGGTTTAGGGTGAATATAGGAACTATTACAGGGTATATATGGTGGGTTATATAGGAATGATTCTGGGGATCCGCTGCCCCACTCTCCCTTAGGCACCAGGAAGTTTACTGGTGGCGTCATGGCTTTGTGGTTGGTAGCCGATACCTGATGCCTGCACACGAAACCGTCAAACCATGATGCCTATAGCCAAGCCCGCAGATCCTGCAAGGACAAACCAAGAAGGTTCAAGCATCTTCTCCCATGCATCAAAAGCTAATCATGTGCCCTGGGTTTAGGGATGAAGGCTTAGGGCTTAGGGTTGAGTATTTAGGGTTTAGGGTAAACCTTAAAACCTCAGATCTTACAATCCCACATCAATCCAGGTCTCTGCAGGCAGGCTTCAGCCATCTGACCTAAACCGTGAATCCTATGGTCCTTGACCCCAAATCCTGTAAATGAAGTCCTACCTAGACCCTCCAATGTAGTTCCTTTCAGGTATGTCACCAACCCTACATGCTAGACCTAGAGCCCTGCATCCGATAGCCCAAAATCTCACTACCAAAGGGCATTGACAGTAACCATGGTCCTCCTTACAAGTTCTAGAGTACTATTTGCTTGTGGAAACACAGCCCTAGGCCACAAACCCTTAAACCTTGGGTACAAACCCGATGCAGTAACAGTCTAGACGACGGGCAATGTGAAGGACAACCTTGTATACTACACATCTTCTCCAACCTCAACACTAAACCCTGAATCCTGAACCCTAAACCTAGACTCTAAACCCTAAACCCTTAACCCTGAACCCTAAACCATGTCCAACCTAAACCCTACGTCCATGTTGCCAGCGGCCTTATAATTGTTCTGAATGTGGCGGAGCTCGGAGCCCGATTTGCCAATCAGGAACCTTGATCCGCAGGGGCCACAGTTGAGTCTTTAGAGGCCTTATAGGGCCCTAACCCTAAGCCCTCAACAAAGGGGCCAGGGTTTAGGGTTTTGGGTTTTGGGTTTGGGGCCCAGGGTTCCATTTTGGGGTTCGGAGTGGTGGATTGGGTACTGCCCCCCCTCAGCAACAGTTGGATCGTAATCATAATATGGTTATACATAGCCCTTAATAGGACCCCTAATATAGACTCTTTAGCATAGTTGGGGCTGGATTAAAAAAGATCTTTTTTAATCAGGGTCTTATAACGGGGCAAGAAAGTTTAGGTTGAAAGTTGGTTTAGGTTTTAGGGTTGGTGTTTCGGGCTAGGGTTTAGGGTTAGGGTTTAGGGTGTAATTTGGGTGTAGGGTTTAGGGTTTAATTTGGAGTTAGGGTTTGGGGGTAGGGTGTAGTCGAATGCCAGCTCTTCCCGCACGCTGCCGGTGATGCGTCTCACCTGAGCCAGGGCACATTTTTCATTATATTCTATATTATTGTGTTCTAATCAATGTGGCCTCCATGTAGTGCCGCATCCCGATGAAGCCCCACGCCGAGGCCGGGCCTGAGAGGCAAAAATTGGATGCTGGGAATGAATTCTTCTGCTGGGAACAGTACGAAGCTGGCACACAAAATATTGCGTCATCCTTTTCACTCTGGCTCCATCATAGTCATGTATCACGCTCTGCCACTGCTAGCTGCAACATCAACTCCTCGGACTTTCCAAAATCTCGTATGGCCATTCTGTCCACCGGCTTCAACTGCAACAGCTGGCTCACCACAAACCTGTGATTTGCACTCAATCGCTGAAGAAACTTGTCCTTGGCAGGGCCCTTGAACTTCACAACAGCAGCAATCGCGGTGAACATTGTGCCTGCCAAAATGCACTCTGCGAGCGTCACGCCGAACGCCCATGCCTCACTGGCTTCCCCAATGAGACCTTTATCCATGTTCTCCCACAGCTCTGGAGGGCGATGATTGCCGGCATATGCGGGCTTGATCAATGGAGACTTGTCATCCTTCATCCTGGCTGTAGAGAACCGGCCAAGCTTTGCACACTGCCTCTCCTCCGTCCAGAAGAACGATTGAGGACGTATGTCCAGGTGCCAGTATCCGTGGTCATGCAAGAACCACAGCCCTGCAGCCATTTGCTTGGACAATGCTACCAACCTCTCTGCTTCAAAGGGGGCTGCAGTCTCAGCAGTGACAAGGTTTTCCAGAAGGATAGTCTTCAGCGGGTGCTCCGGCGCCACCGGCTGCAACATCTTGAGGATTAAAGGGCTGCTGCACTCGGCCAGTTTGTTCAAGATCTCGATCTCCTTTTGAAAGTCCTCAGCTTCTCGAAATACCAGGGCCATACCAGCCAAATGAAGTCGATCATGACGAGCTCTGACACAAGTGACCTGCGTACCGCTCCAGATGGGAGCACTTGAGCTCTTGATCACCCAATTGCCGATCTTGACATCTTGATCTGGTACATTCCTAGAAGGAGCCGAAGCTGGCTGAAGCTGGCACAGTTCCCGAAGGCGATCCTGGCGGTGTTGCTTTTCCTGGGCCGACTTTCTAATCCAGGACTGTCTCTCATCATCAGCAAGGTCTTTCCATCGTTGGCCGATTTCTGAAACGATGAGTCGCTGATATCGCCCACCATCCTCCGACTGAACGCCCTCTTTGACAGAGTCATAAACAGACGCAAAGAAGAGGGCATACGCTGTACGGGCCGGAGGGAGAATCTCACTTGTGCACGCGAGCACATGGGCCTTTCGTTTAGGCTTCTTTGCAGGGGTCTCGGGAAGGATGCCAGAATCAGACTCCTCCAGCCCATGCATTGGCGGGGAAGT
Organism: Symbiodinium pilosum; assembly: GCA_905231905.1. Lineage (NCBI taxonomy): Eukaryota > Dinophyceae > Suessiales > Symbiodiniaceae > Symbiodinium > Symbiodinium pilosum. The sequence goes on from CAJNIZ010030713.1 coordinate 16,151, forward strand.
CTTCACACGGAATCGGCGAGGAACAGCCATGGACCCTTCCAAAACTGCAGCTAGCAGATGATCTACAAATATAATCTGATAAGTCATGACTTGTTACTTTTGCACATGTCTTCTCTGACATGGTAATCTGCCCCAGGGTTCCTCCATCAGCCATGTTGTTTACTGGTCTTACTGAGACGATTCATGGGATGAGGCTCGTTTACACTTGATGTTGAGCAGAATCACTGCAACCACTGACTGCCTGCAGGCTTGCAAATGACATGGGTCCAGGACAGAATGGACAGCCCACCTGCTTGAAACCCCGGGTTTGCCGCCAAACCCCAGGTTCGTAAAATGCGGAGAAAAAAAACCACGCTTTCCTGTGACCTATCTGTGATTTACCAGTGACCTGGTCATGCGTTACGCAGACACCGGGTTTCATATCGGATTCGCCGCCTTTTTTGTGGGTCTGGCTTCCCTAGATAACCGCTAGGGCTTCGGGAATCGGATTCAGGGTTGAGGTTTTAGGGCCTGCAGGGTTTAGGGCCTGACCTCGACATCCTAAACACTACTTTTGAAGCCTCAGCACAAGTAACATCAAACTTCCTCCCAAAAAAAAAGATACCAGCAATTTATCAATATTATTGTATTCCTTCAGATTCAGCAAAAGCCTAGGCAGGAGGGGCAACAACAAGGTCACTCGACGGTTGCGAAGGGCTACAGTGCCCATCATTCCGTTACAGTGTTGTTGTATCGGTCAAGGAGGCATAGACCCAACAATTTTCCAGGGTTTCGGTTCTCTAGGTAAAGCCTAAGTCCCAATCCCTTAACCCTGCGAGCTGAGATCTTGGCATAGGATGCTTCCACCTGGCATTCGGCTCATTGATCAACAGCTGTGAAATGGATTAACTGCTATCATTAACATAGCTTGGCTTGTCAGAGCTTGGCAGAAACTGGCATATGAGCTGCAACTCCGTTTGCTGACTGCATTTTCTTGAGCACAAAGGACCCTGCATGAAGCTCCAGCTCACGCACTCTGCATGGCTGCCGAAATCCAAGCCTTCGCAATTGGAAAATAGGGAAGCCTTTGGCAAACCCGGAAGGCAGCGGAAGGTGTGCACGTTGACATGTTCAGAACGGTGGTGCTCCATCCCTTCATGCTCAGAACCTCGCATGGCAACAGGGGCCGCACATTCGGCTGGTTGGCAAAGTTGGGCCACGATGCCACCACACTTCCTGGCCCCAGGACCTTCGGCAACATGTTGTAGAGCCCGTCTGCCCTTGGCAACGAAGAAGAGTTTGTGATGAGAACCCGGCCCGTTGTCGCCAGGGCATCAGTCATCTTGACTACCAGCACATGCGCGATCAACTCGGCTTTGGGCCCCATGTGGCCAACCTTGGCCTTGATCTTCTTGTCCAGGCTATAGGACTTTGGCAGCAAACCATTACTTTTCGCATCATCCAGCAGCTTCTGCCTCTTGGCTACCTCGGACTTGTCCTCAGCCTTGCGCTTGACACTGACACCGTGAGCACTTCTCGGGCCAATCCAAGACTCAGCGAAATCCTGAGGTTGCAGAATGAAATCCAACAAGTTTTTGGTATTGCCATGTTGCTGGCTCCAAGTCTCATAGTGCTTTAGCGCTGCATTGCTGCAGCTGCTGAGCTTCGCCGTGTCCATTGCATATATCTTGGCCTGCGGTGCTGTTGCCACAGGCAAGTGCAGTGATGGCGTGTCCGGCAACAAGAGCTCATTGCAGTGCCACTTGCTCAGAACATCCCAGGAGCCAGGGTCAATCTTGCCATTCACAAACATGAGCAAGAACCTTGAGGGCGCTTAACTTGCCAAGGTATTTAAATCTCGCATCATTGACTCCGAGGTTACTTATCAACCTTGCACAACCCAGACCTGGGCTGGTGCCGATTCAGGAGGCTCTGAAGCTTCAGCTGCTCACCGTTTCTGCCCAAGGCCTGGAAGATCAAGAGATCACACTGCGCCACCTGGTCCGTCGGCTTTGCCTTCAAGAAATCATACATGCCATCGTGCGACTCATAGCGAAGCCTGCTTGTGATCTCTGTAGCAGGGCTGGCATCAGCAATGGTGATCCCAGAAACCTCCACCTGCAGCATCGCAGCCACATTTGCACCCTCCGGAATGTAAGTCACAATGACGCGGGAAGCTTTCGTGACATTGTCCTTTGTTCTCTTGATAAGCCCATATTAAACATCACAGCTTAAAATGCACCCCCCTAACCACCACTTTATTAAGTGATGTCTAGGCTCCGAGGTTGCCATGCTTCAATCTCCAGGCCACTGGTGCCACTACAAGCTCAGTCTTGCCAATACGCTGATCCAAAATCTCACAAGGACATGCCCACATGTCACGTTTTTCAATGGCACCATCAAACATTTCAAGTAGAATCAGGGCACTGGTAAACAGCAATTGTGCAGCTGCAACGCAAGTCGGGCGCCTCCATGTAGATGATCCTCAAACCTCAGAATAGGGCAGTTTGGTTCCACTCGATCATAAAACATGAGCATTGTTTGATGTAGTCTGATCTGACTTGGCAAACCGTTTTTTGCAGCACACTGCGGCGACATGCCTACCGACTGAGTGGCACATGTGTTGGCCGGCCATGCCTGAGAGCACAACAGACTTCGACAGTAGTCACTGTTAGCATGGCTTTGGGAACTGTCTGAGCGCAGCCCAGGCAGGCCAGGAAATATGAGCACCAGCTTCTCATGAGCTGGCGACCAAAAGTCAGGAGTGATTTCACTCTCTCTCTCTCTCTCTCTCTCTCTCGCAGACTCGAAACGTCAGCTGCGAAATCACTTCCTCCAATCAGAATCCTCATCATCCGCCGGCAACTTACTCTTTAAAAGATCTGGCTTCAAATCGGAAACTGGGGAACTTGCAAAAGAAGCCTCTGTCACACGCCCAGGGCTCAAGCACGGCTCAGGTGGGGCTTTCTCAGTATCAAGGGTGGAACTCACAGACCTGGACTTCTTCAGGTAGCGAGAGCTAGTGTAGCCATCTCGGCAGTTCAGGATGAGCTCCTTCACAATGTTCAAGCGGATGCCGGCACGGATTATGTCTGCATGAATCTGCTTCGCCACGACGCCAGTGTACAAGCATGACTCCCTGCAGCAAGCATGCGCCAGCGCGCCAGCTCCCGGCGCCAAATCGATGACCTCCCTGCTCTTGCCGCCCTCCAACGCCCCAAACAAGTTCAGGAGCTCCCTGCCCAGCACCTCAGTAGATCCGTGGGGAAACAAAGGCACGGGAGCCGACACAGGCGGCGCCTGCTCTCCAGCCCCATCCTTCCCAGCTTCCTCCTCCGACTCTGGCTCAGCATCACTGCTTGCCTCGGAAGCAGCTGCAGCCGCTGCAGACTGACTCGTGTCCACAGCCTTCTTCCTGGGTTCTTTGGAATACCATCAAAAAAGATCTTGTTGTTCATTGATATGGGGCCCAAGTATCCATAAAAATGTAAGATTTTGTTCTACAAGAGCCCAGCTGCTCGCCAGAGTAACTCATGGATCTGTAGATCTCGGCCCTCGTGTCCTTGTCCACCATGGCTTGGTCAGCCTCCGCGGGCGTCTTGAAGCTCCTGGATTCGGCTTGGATGATAAAAGTCCATGTTGCCCAAATTACAGCCTGTGGTGTAGTAGTAAGGATATGTCTTGCTCATTATTTGGGGATTGTGGTGGTACTGAGCACGCAGGGATCATTTTTGAGATGCTCCGGCACCCGCAGCAAGGCCACAGCTTAACTTAGCAAAACAATGGAGAATCAAACGGAAAAGAACATGGAAAAACCCTTGGGATGGGATCTAGGATACTGTATTTAATAGTGTATTCCATATTCCAACCTAGGTAAGAGTATCATCTTAATCCCAAACTCCACACCCTCATGACGCCTGCAATCCAGGAACCCAAAAAAGACAAACACGCACACTTGCTGTAGCCCTGGACAATACCCATCTGATGGCAAGCGTCAAATTTGACAGGGACCGAGTCGCCGAACTGCCCGGAAGGTCACAGAACCGCCGCTCTCTGATGGGCAGTGTGGTTTTTTTCCCCTTGAGGACGCACCAGTTCTCAAGGGGTTCTGCAAGCTGGCTATGCAAGGTCTTCCGAGCCCGCTGTGCCGAAAGTTCACGCAGGTGGTACAAGAATCGAAAGCTGATCAGCCCCTTGCGGCGACAAACGTTCTTCAACCCCTTCAGGGACACCTTCATCTCCCGCGCCAAGTGCTGGTGAGTCTTCATGTTCCGGCCATCGGAAATGATGAAGATAGAGTCATTCATCAAGAACTTGGCATTGTTCTCAGCATCCCTGCACGTGACAGCGGCAAGGAGGGCTCTGAGCGTGTGGAGGGGAATTCCTGGCACATCACGACCGGATCCTGCAAAGTGCTTGCCATCGACCACGATGAGCTTCTCACCCTCCGTAGCAAGCACTTTCTCCACAGCAGCCTCCATATCTGGAAGCTTCTCTGAACCCACAACCACAAAGCGAATCCAGGCATCCATGCCTTAAGCATCTTGCTCACAGCCAGGTTTGGACAGAACTATCACAGAGACTGCAGCTTACATGCAACTACACCAAGCAGGTAAGTGCAACACGGCATTGCGCATGGAACAGCATGCTTGACAACGTTGCTGTATCCACCTTCCGGAAAATGTCGAGAAGCCACTCTGGGGTGATCAGATCCTTGGAGACCCCTGCCAGGATTTCCTCCATCGTTGGTCCCAGATGCACGATCGCCTCAGGCTCAGCACCCAGTACAACATTGCCATCCAGAAGCTCAGGAATGTCGGGCTCCAATGTCGCACCATCCTCGCCCATGGGAACCTGAATTCAGGAATCATGTCAGAAGCCCGAAGTTGCAAGAAACTTTCAACTGATACTGCGCATGTACATGATGGGACAAAGGCCTCTGGCAACGCTGCCTCCTCAGTTGCCGGAGTGCTTGGCACGTGCACCGACTCCGGCACGATGCACTCAGAATCTGGTCGCGGAAGAAAGGCATCCAACTCTAACCTGCGACTCATGACATGTGAAGCACACGGCACAGCAGACCGTGTAGACACACACGCAATCAAGCTGAGAGACTGTTTGCCCATGATGAGGTCCTGGAGCGGCACCAACTTCACCCAAGCAGGATCTTGCAAGCATTGCTCCGCGGAGATATTTGCATCCTTCTCGATGCTGGATTGCAAGGCCTGGTAGAATTGCGGGGAGGGATCCAAACACAATCTCAGCGTCTCCAGGGACTGCCTCTGGAAGTCCAGGAGTTTGGAGAGCCACGTTTTATCAGCAATCAGCTTGTTGAGCTCCGAGGCTTCATACGCATCATGCGTCAGGAAGTTATTGTAGAACCCCATTGCTGACCGCCCATCAGAAGAGGCACCAAAGTTGAAGTCAGTGTGCTTCTTTACATTTTTCAAGTCATTCTTGCTCAGGCGCAGCTTGCTGATCACGTAGTAGCAGATGCGTCTGTTCAGCAGCGAGCACTTGGCCAGGAGCAACACTTTGGCCTTGTTGTCCGCAGAAGTCAGGACACGGGTCCTGGGAAGCATTCATTTGCCATGTCCACTGTGCTTACATGAATCGCTTACATGAATCACACCGCCGAGGTTCCGCATAGCGCAATCCAGATCATGAACCACCCAGGTGAGAAGAGCATTGTTCAGAGCCGGGTCTGACTTGTCAGCTTTGGTGTATTGGCAGATCTTTTCCAGAACAGCCATTCCAGATAAAGGATGATTCACTCCGTGCTTCTGCTCAAGAAGGTCCATGGCATTGTCCAGGCCAGCCGCCAGGAAGCCTGAAATAAAAAAATGAAAAGCCAAAGGCCAACAGACACATGAGAATGGAAGCACAGAGGCACCACAGATCTTGAATCTGAACAAACAACCCGAGATCCAACCTAGGTGCGGTTACGCACAGCCACCATGACACGAATCGTCTCACCGGAGACATGGACCTTCTGCTTCACGAGCCATTCGGACACCTCAGCAAACATTCAAGATAGGCACTTGTAGCAGGGCAAGCAACAAGCTCGCAAGGCCTGAAGGCCGGCCAAGACACGGCATCGTCACTGGAATCCTTGCACCAAACTGCTAGTTGCCCTTTGATGCCCACAATTGCGATGATGCGCTTCCACCCACGCAGCACAGCGTTTTCGCTGAGAACCTGGGAACAGGAACCAGGGATGGGTTGGGACAAGGAGTTTGTAACTGAGGCACGCGTGTTTGTATGCAACTATGTAGTCAGAGAACATCCACACGGCTGGAGAGAAACCACTTCTGACTCTCAGCTTCCTCGTCATCCGCACAATATTGGAAGGTCACCTTCATGCCTTGCAAAGCTGTTTCCAGCTCATCCTGCCACCCTTCCTGCACGGCTTGCGCGCATTGGCACCTTAGCTGAAGAATGGGCTACTTGTATAAACCTGCTCGGACCTAGATGACCACAACAGCGGCCAAGTGAAGCTTGGGCGCCAAAAAGCCATCCTGGCAACATCCTGGTTCAAGGGGATGAGGCATGTCGGCTTCTGGCTCTTGGAGAACACGGCAACATGCACCGGCTCGGACCACAGCATTCGCTTATCCCTTGCCCAGACCGTGCTCTTCACTTTCTCAACACTCACCAAGCTCGGAATCAAGCCTTTGTGGGTCACAGTTGTCGGATCAATGCTTTGAGCATTAATGCAACATGTATACTGACCCACACTGCGCATGGCCGCCAGAAAGTTGTCCTCGTTGAAGCTTTCTATCCCTCCATAGCCCGCATTTGCCCGATGCTCAGCCAACCACTTCTGTAGCTTCGAGTCTGCTATCGCGTTTCGCAAATGCGCAAGAGTTGGATGGCTGGCTTCTGCATCTGCATGCCTTGTCAAGTCCTCCAAAGCTAAGGCCTGAGACTTGGCAGCTTTGCTTTGCCTGGCTGCTGGAGGCTGCTTGCCTATCACACGCGCAGCCTGGCTCGCCTGGCTCTCCGAATCTGCCTTCCTCTTGTTCTGAGAAGCCATGTCTCCAGCAAGCCCCGTCGCTAAGCCAAGACCTAACAGTCTAGCTGAGCCTCGACCTAACAATAAAAGAAAGGCAAGCTTCGTGCAGTGCTTGGGGTCTGGATTACACAAGTTGGAGCCGTGTGTCATGAATGAACACAGTGGCCGCCTTTTACGCTGGAGGCCGACATGGCCAAACAGGATTGGTGTCCAAACTGCTTCCTCCAAGAAGCCACGGTGGGATCCAAGCGCATCCTTCCGAAATCAAAATCGCTCCTATCAAAGCGAGATGGGGATGCTCTACATGTGCGCCGTGGTGCGGCACAGCTGCAAACATTTCAAGAGTGGCACGAAAATCATTGCCAAGGTTGTGGTAACCATTGACTTGCCTAGAATAGCAGTTGCCTGCTTCTCTGTCACGCCTTCAAAGCTGATGCTGTCCATTCCCATGCTGGCAGCAATTTCGGATGGAGTCACAAACCTCCAGGGGATGCCAATCAAAAGAGAATCTTTTAAACAAGCTCTTAGACCCCCACCTCTTGAACTTGTAGTCAAACAGCCGGGCTGATGTCGCAACGCATGGGATTGTGCCGTTAATGAAGACCTCGCCTCTCTCACAGGATTGGCCCACATTGGCTATGGGATGGAGGTTCTCAGCATCATTCATGCCAGCCGTCATGTGCAAGATGATGAGCTCGTACCTTGGAATGCGTAACACTTGGCGGGAATTGATTTCATGAATGGCTTGCTTGGTCAACAATATAATATATTGCATCAAGTCGCGTGTCGATCTGGGCACGCATCCATGGGGTCTCATCGCAATGCGGCGCATTTGTCGACATTCTGGACTCCTGCGGGAGCAGCAGCTTGCTGTCAGCCGGAATTCGGCCTTTGACCTGTGCCCTCTGGAGCGCCTTCTCAAGACAGCACGCATAGGGAGCCATTGATCTCTCCCACACTTCATCGGCATCATCTTCCATTGGGTCACCCTCAACAATCACAGCGTCATCACCCTGCTGGGTGGCAACATCTTTGCGCAAGAACGTCTGGATATGATGGATGGGCATTTCTTTTGCGAAGGAGAGCATGGTGCTAATGTCATGCTGCAGGCCGGCAAGCCCCTGGCTGCTGGCAGTTGCCACATCCTTGCGCAATCCAATTGTGAAAACACGATCTCGGCTTGTTGGCCTAAGTATCACTGTTGCTGGTTTATTCCCGAGAGAACATGTCTGACACACACAGAATGCGCACACACATACACACCGACACGCCTACTGCAGTCAGAATGCAGAGGCACGCTGGACAATCTCATGGTTATCCAAGCATACTGCTGACCAAGGGTATCCTGGAGCTGTGCCTCCACCCACTGGATCACAGGCTTGTCAGAGTCTTCACTCTTTCCGCCGCGGGCAGACAAAATACCCGCTACATTCTCGAGTACGAAAGCACGTGGCTGAAGCTGATGGATCACACTTACCACTGCTGGCAGCACAAGTGCGTGCTCTGTCTCTGTTGCATCGCAGCCTGGCTTCCACCTGTTTTGGTTCAGCACAGAGTTGCTGTTGCAAGGGTACCCAGCAGCAAAGATATCCGGTGTGACAGTCGAAAGGTGCGTCCTCCGATTACTTATGTAACAGAAAGACTTGCCCCTCGCCACCTCTATCACGTTCCTGTGCAGCTGCAATGGTGGACACCTTGCATTTCGCAACAGAACATGTGCGCTGCCCTCGTTAATCTCTGACGATGTGGTCTCGACCACATCCTCCATGATGGCACGGAGCACCATTGCCGGCACCCCCAGCCTGAGTACCCAAACCCAATAACACAAGGGAGAGTTGTTCTAGTAAACTTGAAAGCAGCAACATCGTCAAGCAACATCATGTTCTAACCAAGGAACCCCGAACACGCAGTTGCCAAGTGTAGCTTGGCACCAGCAGCAGGGGCTACCCCTAGATGATCCATGCACTCGCGTGCAAAGTCTGTGCAGCTGAACGGAATGTCCGTGAAGACAACAGAAGAATTCGAAGTGACAACCGCCTGCTTCGCTGCTGGCTTCTTGCACGTGCTCTTGCGCACAGCAGGCTTCGCATGCTTACTCATCCGAGGGGCCATCCCTACAATCACAATGACGCCTTGCTACTCAAAAGCTTAGGCAGCCAAAATTGCTTTGGAGGATAATACATCTCAGGCAGGCCTACGCAAATTGGAAAAGCTGGACTCTGAAGAGATTCGTGATCTCGTGGCCTGTCTTATGAGTCCAGGTCCGGACCTGGACTCTGAAATACTACCCCCGGAGGCCCCGTTGTAACGCATGTGACGTTGTCGGAATGATGTCTGCCGCTAATCACTGGACAGCGAAACCCTTGAGTTGTGAGTCCAGGTCCGGACCTGGACTCCCAACATAATCTCTAAAATGACGTCTTTACAATGAGTCCAGATCTGGGGTCTTGATTTCTATGAATCATAAATATCAAAGTGCCAGAGCATCAATCTCCAGGGGCCCAGCAAGCATCGCACAGCGTGGTGATCGTCATTGACAAGCACCTCACCGCTTAGCAGGCTCATTCCAACCCACCCGCAGGCAGCAATTTCTGCAGACAGTAACAGTACATACTACGCATGCAACAGCCTCCACTCGCATGTTAAGACTGTTTAAGAATTAGGGTTTAGATCATTATCAACATTGTTTGCAGCACAGGCAGTGTCTCACCGGGCTCCATGCAACAGGAACTCCAAGAATTCTGGGCCTTGGCAGCAGAGGATTGGGCATGCGCTGGAGCAAGAGAGTGTAGAAGCATCCGTCTATGACCGGGTAAGCTTTTTTCCTGGCTGGCATTCTGAGGCCTCATTGCTAGGAAGTCGTTCCTAATTGTTAATTATTTAAAGGACCTTCTACATATGAATTTCTCCCTCGAATCCTTCACCTGAATGGGCCGTCTATCTACATCATGGCTCTTTGGCCATGCACAATTGCAGAAGACACAGCGCGACTGCTGCTTGATGACTCCTCATGTTCTGGGATCTTGTCATACACAAAAGTGCAGAATCTCAAAAGATCATCAAGGCGCCAAAGTCTCTTTCTGTCCTGGTCAGCCGTGGCCTCAAAGGCATCTCCAACTAGTTGATACGTGATAGTTGGAGTGACTGGATCCTGTGGTCTGTCTCCTGCTCTGAGATCAAATTTGGGCCTCTTATCCTTTGGCCCCATTGTGGGGCTCAAGGCAGCAGCTGCCTCGAGGACAAAATTGTGTTGCGGATGCTGCTCACTGAAAGAACTGTGCACATACAGGATCAAATGCCTTACTTCCATGGCACTTCTGAATGAAATGGTCTTGCCACAGCCCTGAAAATAAGCTGGGTCCACCAGGTGTGATCCCACAAGTCTCGCAAACAAAGCCTCTGGCGAATAGAAGTGCCCATGAATATCTGGCACCACCATGATGTCTGCTGCACGCTTAAAGGTCTTGGCCATGTGAACTTTGTATTTCTCTTTGTCAAACTGCAAAGCAGAAACTGCCGAAGAGACAAGAACCTGGGGCACGTTTGGAAGCTGAGGTGGCAGACCAGGGCCCTCCCTTGCTTGCTTCACTCGCATCAGCCCTCCCTTGGCATCAACATAGGGCACTGGCTTGCTGGCTTCTGACGCTGAGAATACTTGGGCTTTTATGTTAGCAACGCTTCTGGACTGCTCTCTGCGCAGACTCCTCCAAATGTACTGCATCTGCTGGCACATGCTCTGGCACCAGTGCCCGACCTGTCGCCATGGCCGTGTACATCATGTTCGCCGCTTGGGCTGCTTCCTGCATGACTCTCTTTTTCTTGGCCTCGGGTTCGGGCAACTGAATCACGCCCAACGGTCCATCAGCTTCACCCCCTTCTCGCACCCGCTTGACAGCTGCATGCACAGAGTCAGCATGCTCCTGCAAAGCTGCTGCCTCGGGCAGGCGACTGCTTGAAGACTTCCTTGGATGAGACATGCGGGGTCTCTCTGCAGCAAGTCGCCGCTTCGCTACATCTTGTGGGAGTAGGACTTCAACGGATCTTCCTGGCAACCGACGTTCTCCAAACAAGTTCTTGTAAATGGTTTGACTTCGCAAGCCAAACTTTGACATAGGGTGGGCCACCCCGCCGCCTCCTGCAGCCACCCTGGCTGTAGCATCCACCAAAAGCTCCCTCGCTTGTAAAGGTTGGCGACGTCTGCCACCTAGATCCTGGCAGAGCAGTTTGACTGCAGCGGTCGCCCCTCTTGGATCAAGGCCCGGGCGGTAATCCTTCACGCAAACCACCAACTTCAGAAACCGATCAACAGTTCCTGTCCCTGACAAACTGGCCAAATATATGCCAATCAGTTGCTTGCAAGGAGAATTGGTTTGGATTTCCTTGTAACACTCCAACCAAGCTTTCTGCGATCTAGTCTCGGGAGAGTGTATGTCTTCTGGCGATGATGAATTCGCATTATTTAGGGCCTTGTAGGCCAGGCCAGCACTAGAACCATGCCACACTGCACGGTGAAAAGCTCCTCACCCAACAAAGTAACCAGTAACAATGTTGATTCTAAACAGTATTAAAACAAAAAGAAGCCTACAGCCCCCACAAGTCCAGATCGAAAAGCCTCCTAAACAAAACGAAACATGCTTGACTCACTCCTGAAGTAGTTCCATTGCCCAGGAATTGTTTCCAAACAGTGTTGATGTCTAAGCCATACCTCTGACTCAGCAAGCGGATGAAGCGGAAGCGATCTTGAACAACCAGCTCAGCATCAATGTTGAATGCCGCAAACGCATTCGCTTCCTGCATTGGGTAGCTTCCAGTACACCAGCTACATGTAGCGTTGTTATTATGATGATGAGAAATCAAGAATGGTCAGCTTGTGCCCACGTATCCTCGAGCCTCGTACATCGGGAAGTTGGCTTTGAAAAAAGCCTCGTACACCATGAATAGCCTTAATGTGTTCATCCCAAGATTGCAGCTTCACACGAGCAATCTAGACTCTAGACATCAAGACTCGCAAACCTAATTGGAGAGTAACATTTTACCATTATGTCAGGCCAGATTCTCCTTAGCCTTTTGCACAACTGCCAATCGCGCAGGATTGTCAGCTGATGGCCACCGCAACGCCACTGCACTCGCATTTGCACAGCCACTGCGAACGTACACCATTTTACCGCGAATCGATCTGAGACACGAATGTGTCAACGTGCCCTCAGCCTCTTCCAGGAATATTCCTCCGTCATGAAGGAGATGTTTCAGAGTCTGGAGCAGCTCTGAAGCAACAGGCCCAGATAAAGACCAATCTGCAGCAGCTTTGTCTTCCAGTCGAAGAGCTGGCTGAGAGACCACAAGGGCATCAGCCACCACGCTAGCCTGCACAAGTGTGCTGAACCCAGTGTCACCACCCCATGATTCCAGAAGCTCTGCAGCCCATGCGCTGTCCTCAGCATCATCCTGGTCCGCAGAAAGTTCTGCGAGTACCTCTGTAACCACCGGCATTAGCCGGAAGAGTCGGAACAAAGGCCGTGTCCTGGAATCGAACCGGGCTTCGCTGTATTGAAGGTTCTTGATTGTAGCAGCAAAGGCCTCTGCCGAATGGATGTTCCTGGCCTCATGTTGCGCCTGCTGAAATTTGACTGCAAACTTGGACGAAGTTTCCAGGAGCCTGGCCACACTTCTCGGCCCGGTGACTAAGGAATCAAGCATCTTAGTGACAGCACTGCCAGCATTGGCCCAGAACCCTTTTTGAACGCTTCGAAAGCGATGCGGACGATCCCTCGTTATGATCTTGCAGTTCGGCAACAAAGGTTGCTCCCCAACCTGGATCCCCGGTTTGCTTGGCGATGCGTCATATAAAACCCTCTGTTCCACTGGCCCACCGTCTGCAACGGCAGAAACCACGGAATTGCAAAATTTGCTGTATGTGTCCTTATCTGCGTGGGGCAAGCCTGGTGACTACTAGCTGGGGAGAACTCTAAATGGAATTCCACTATGGAGGCCAAAGATTTTCGGCTGTGCTTAGAGGCTTAGAGATGAGAAACCAATTGCCAGAATATTACCAAGAAGCAGCTAGGAAAGAATCTTCGGGACGTTCATAAAGGGCCCCGTCCTTCCTGCAAGCCACAGGTTGGGTGCACGCTTTCTTAATCAGCTCTTGCAGAGCATCAGATGTTGTCTGTACATCCGGCAAAGTCTCACGGCATCCGATGAGGCAGTCATACAAACCTTCTGGCGTCAGCAATCTGGCATACAATAAAAGGATATCCTGCGTTTTGTCAATTGCAACGCTTGAAAGAATGGTCTTTGACATCATAGCACGGTCCCTCTCACAAAGAACCTCGGACATACAAAATATCATCCTTCGGGCTGCATGCTCGGAATAATCGCCTCCTGCTTCCAAAGCCGACCCAACAGATTGAGCATCAATGTGAGCTCGGAACTGTGCATAGCTCTTACAAGAAGCCACCAAATCCAGAGCCTGAACAAAGCGGTCTAGTCGGGGAATTTTATCTGATATGCCACTTACCAACCCTTCAGCAGTAGCTCTGTCATGCCCCTCAGCTTGCTCATGCCCGCTGCCAAGCAGGCTCTTTGACCAATGCTCAAAAGACTTGACGTGAGTCTGGCTGCTTGCATGCATTGATAGATTGCCAACTTGCAAGGCAGTTCTGCTAGAAACTCCTGTCGAAGCAAATGCTCCATTGCCAAATGCTGCATGGCAGATAAAGCAGCCAACAGACACTTCACTTCCGCCAACACCACCCCAGTTTGCAATCAGGTACGACATGCTCTGTTTGGTGACAGGATGGGTAAAGCAGCACTTGCCACGCCAAGCCAGCTGAGCATCTTCTGAAGCCAACCCACGAAACTTCTTTCGAAGCCGACCCAAGTAGCCTGGCATTGGGACCCTTTGTTAAGAAATGCTATGAAGAATGATGAGGAATGTTGGATCTTAACAAAATAATTGGATTCCACCCTTGACGCCTGCTGCGAAAAGACAGCCTGTGCAATCCAAATGCCCACGCTCGCAGCTTCGCAAATGCCGCTGGCAGTCAGCAGTTGTGGATTTGCCAGGCGCATCAAGAGCCATCTATGTAACCCCGAGAGTCAATCCCTTCAGTTCTATCCGTATGACAGGTATTGGAACCATCTTATCAGAATTCAGCAGAACCAGCCCCATGAAACAAAAACCACCACCTCCTCCAATTTGAGCCTCCAATTTCGGCACGCTGATAAAGCTTTGCAATCCTCATCCTTTTAATTATTGAAACCTCAATTCAAGGAATGCTGCGGGTACTCCGTTTACTGCTTGCCCCGTTTTCTATACTAATAATGTTTTTTCTCATCTGGTGTAGGAAATGCGTTATACGGTATAGGGGTTTCATTGTTTGGTGTGTCATAAGGGCAATTCAATATATGGGGCTATACTGCTGGTCATGTTTTCTATACTAATAAGCCTTCATAGAATATTAGTATAGGAAACGGGCTCCTCAGTATATATTTGACTATTATCCTTATATAAGAGGGCCTCAGCCCATGCTGGCTATACTGGACGTAACGTTTTCTATACTGGGAGAGTCGTTTTGCATTGTCAGTATAGGAAACGTGCTTCTTGGTAAAGATTCTCAATGAATTTGAATTTGATTTGTTGACGCATGACCTAGATATTATACTAATAATTACGTTTCCTATACTAACCATCGAAAGCATCCGGGCTGGTTGAAGGGAAAAACCACTAGTCAGAAACCGATTAAAGCAAAAGCTTCAACGCGTGAAGCCATTGAGCACCCGGCAGCACCGCCAACACACGGCAATCGACGCTGCATTCGGCCTTGACAATACGTTCACGCATCACCCAACATACTTGCATCATAGAATATTATTTCATTTATTTTAGCAAGCTATTAGGACATGCCTCGCATCTGCTATGAAGACTGCTGGATCGGTTCATGTATACACGTTTGGAAAATAATATATTGCATACTATATGATCTGAAATTTTAATTTCACAACAAATAGCCAGCAAGCTCAGTATAGGAAACGTGAATCTTAGTATAGCTCCTTGGTGATACCCTATCAATCAGACTCACACTCATTTGAAATCTTTACCAAGAAGCACGTTTCCTATACTGACAATGCAAAACGAATCTCCCAGTATAGAAAACGTTACGTCCAGTATAGCCAGCATGGGCTGAGGCCCTCTTATATAAGGATAATAGTCAAATCTATACTGAGGAGCCCGTTTCCTATACTAATATTCTATGAAGGCTTATTAGTATAGAAAACATGACCAGCAGTATAGCCACATATGTTGACCTGCTCTCATGACACACCAAACAATGAAACCCCTATACCGTAAAACGCATTTCCTATACCAGGTAAGAAAAAGGCATCGTTAGTATACAAAACGGGTCAAGCAGTATACAGAGTACTAGCAGCCTCGCTGTATTTAGAACAATACATATTCCTATACTAACAGACCCGCTTTCTATACTAGACTTCTTTTTGCAATGAACACATTAATATTAATTTTATTATGGATATTAACATAATTTAATGACCTGAAACACAATGGGCTCAGAATCTAGAAGATTCAAGCCGCGTTACATTTACTTTACACTCCGACTACCTGTGAGGATCACAAGCCAACCGATCACGAATCTAGCAAGAATTCATATAATCAACCAATCCGGATAAATCCATGCTGGGGTCTCACAGTCTCACATGCTTGGCTACCAAGCGCCAGGCCGATCTGAATCTGGAATCAGCAGCAAGCCCACCTCGACCAATCCAGGCGTGCAATTAAACTCGAACCCCAATACACCAGTCAAAGGGTGAGTCACACGGCGGAGGAGGTGAGTGCAGACAGCAGCAAGCATGACAGACAGGAGACGCGTAAACATGAGAAGTGCCACAAGTAAATCTACCTGAATGCTTGGCTCAAAGAGGCAGCTGAGGTCGCAGCAAACCTCTGCAGATCGAGAAGCCAAAGTCCTGCAGGAAAGAAAAATGAGCAGCATGTTCATGTTTCCAACTACACTCCCACAACCTAGCAGCGCTGAAAGCACACCGGTCATTTTTTCTCAGCGGCTCATCGCGGCCTCTCCGCCACCATGTAGGAGCCCTTCCTCCTCCTCTTCCTCTCGGCCTCCTCTGCAACCTGTTGCGCAGCGCGAGCTTTGGCCCTCAGATCAGCATTGATCGTCTCACGGGCAATACGCAGCTGCTCTTCCTTAATGCACTGTTACGAAGATCAAGAACTCAACCCTAAACTTGAATAACAAAACCCTTGGACTCTTCAACCCAAAACTTATACTTTGATTAGGAGAAGAAGCAAGCTCTGAAAAAGGCTTGACGCGCAGGGAGGTCGGATCGAGAAAGTACTTCGCAGAGAAGTTCAGATGGATCCTCCATAGCTGATATGGCCGCAGTGCATCGATCCCAGGTGGCTGTGGCACTTCGCTGACCTAGGGTGACTCCTAATCTCTAAGAATTCCGATGTATGCTTAATTTATGTAGATATTTTGATAGCAATTAGCTATCAAAGTTCAAGGCCAATAATACTACTACATTGTCGAGGTGCAACAGGCAGGTCTCTGGGCTGCAATTCAGAGATGATCTTCGCAGTGTAGTTCACCCACATAGTCTGGCCAGATTGAAGGACAACGTGCTCCCAGTCACCATGCGGGGTCGTCTCAATGATGACAGGGTACTCCTCGCACAATGGAGTCAAGAACTCAGCGGCCTGCGGCGCTTTGGCAGGGCTAGGGCTAGGGATGGCTAGGGCTAGGGATGGCTAGGGAAATGGAACTCTTTAACATTTAAAGAGATGAAATGAATTTGAATGCCATGGTACAGTTGGCAACGCTGCTCTTCGGCTCCCAGATGAAGGTTCCCCAGTCGGGACCGGCACCTCCTCAGCAGGCTCATGCAGTGGCGGCCTCTCTGGCCGAACTGGCACAGACTCCAAGAATGGCACATTCTCCTCGGCCTCCACCTCTGGGGTGACACTCGGAAAAGCCACCGGAGCCACAGCAGGTGTTTCCTCCTCGCGAAACCTTGGCGGAACCACTTGCGGCGCCGATTTCGGTACAGGGATCGGCAGATCAGGTCTGACAACCTTAGGTTCAATTTCCCGAGACCTTAAACAGGCCTCTAAGTCTATAGACTTAATTAATGCGGAGTAAAGACAAGGCCTAAACTGAATTGAAACCCGTCCCAGCGACTGGCGCTGCCTTCGCCTGCATTACTTAATTTGGGAACAACCAGGACCAAGGGTTCAAAGGGGGATTTGATTGAGATCCGGCCTTCGGTAAACCAGGCGCTCTGCCCCCTCTGCGTCCGCCATAGTAGAGCTGGCGCCAGCCGTCGAAGCTCATGGCGGAGGCGACGAGTGCAGGAGTCTGCAGGATGACCTATCCTACTTGATGATTAAGTATGCCGTTAAAATGGCATTAAGATAATGCCGTTACAATGGCATTAAAGGTGATGCCGTTACTGTGGCTAAGAATGGGAGATGCCGCTACTGTGGCATGGGAGGTGATGCCGTCACTGTGGCTAAGGAATGGGAGTTGATGCCGCTACTGTGGCATGGAAGGTGATGCCGTTACTGTGGCTAGGGAGTATATGCGAAGTGCCTGAGCTAATGCCAATTGGCCTTGTGCAGAGTGCCTTAGCTCACATCAAATTACCGGCAATCGAATGCAAACTACAACCTGTGACACTAAGTGATATACGGACCACATACTAACCACAAAGAAGCAACCGGTAGCTGCGAAGCCCGAAATGTTGCGGAACTCCATTATTTCATGCAAGGGTTATGTTGTTTTCGCAACAATAAGGATACAATAGGTTCATCCCCCTACACTAGTATCCCCTAAGTATGGAGTGGATCGGGCCTTCTTACAATGATACAAAAGTGAGTTAGGGCAGGCAAGCTACATCAGGGTTTGCTAATCGTGGGTGGAAGTTTGGGGATGGGTTTCGGGCTTGGGTACAAGGAATGGGATGGCCTTGATTGAGGAGCTTTAGATCAACCCCGACATGTGAACCAGCTAAGAAAACACCTCCCTTTCATCCCTCTTCCCTAAAGCTAAACTTTAAACCCCGCAAGTCTACAATAAGAGGACGTAGAGGTTTGGGTAGGCTGGGAAAACCCCAGCCCGAACTCGAAGTGATGCCAATCCCTGCAATTGAAACCTAACCTTGTAGAGCTATAGGATACTCAGTTCTAGCCCCCACAACGACGACCAGGAGTGTCCTTCGCCATCTCATCTGACGAAAAAGCCGAAGTCCATCATCGAGTTCGGGCCTGGGCAAGAAGCGGTGGCAAGGGATGGTGGCAGCGACGGTGGCAGGAGATGGGGCGGTGCGACGGCGGCGGCGGCGGCGGCGGCGGCGGTGGTGGTGGTGGCGGCAGAGGCGGCGGCAGTGATGCGTGTTTGGGGTTCCCACAATTTAAAGGGTTTAGGGCTTAAAGCTATTGCGATGAGCACTGCGTCAGTCCGAATAATAGTGGGGCCGGGCGGTGTGTACAAAGGGTCATGAGCCGGGGATTAGGGTTTAGGGTTTGGGGTTCAGGGTTTAGGGTAGGGTTTAGGGCGGGGCGTTAGGGTTGAGAGTTCCCATGTGTGGTTCGGGATAGTGCGAATGATCCTTCTGCAGCTTAACCTCCATGAAGCTTTCCAATACAGCATGCGGCAGAAGCTGAGCACTTCGTCAGTTCGAATAAGCGTTCACTCTGAGTGGCGGGCGGGGTGTGCGAAGGGTCACAACCTAAGGCCGGGGTTTGGGTTTAGAGTTTTAGGGTTTAGGATAGCGCATAGCGTGTAGGATAGGGAGTTAGGGCTCCGAGTTTCCATGGGATGGTGCAAAGGATCCTTCCGTATCTTAACCTACGGAAACCTAGTACACCTTCCATGCAACATGCAGAAACTGAGCAGCACTGCGTCAGGCCTGAGCATGGGGCAGTGCGAAAGGGTCATGAGCCTCGGGCCGGGGAGTAGGTATTTAGGGTTTAAGGTTTAGGGTTAGGTTTTAGGGCTATTAGGGCTTAGGGTTTAACAGTTTAGGGTTAGGTTTTAGGGCTACTAGAGTTTAGGGTTTAGGGTTTGCTAGGGAACAAAGGTTTAGGGTAGGGAGTTGGGCTGCAGGATAGCGCGAATGATCTTCCACTGACCTACGGAAACCTTGTTACGACCTTCCTCATGACGCTTTCCAATGCAACATGTGGCTGAGCTCTGCGTCAGTCCGAATAAGCTGAGCGCCAGGCAGCATGAGTGACGGGCGGTGTGTACAAAGGGCCACCTGGTAGCCCCTAATTAAACCCTATCACCCTACCGATAAACCTCCCCATCACCCCACCCCTAACTAACGCCATGGAAGGCGAACCCTGACCCCTAATAATAACCCTTCCTAAATACAACCCTACCTAACGCCATGAAAGGCGAACCCTCACCCCTACAACCCTTTGTAATTAAAGCCCTCCCCCTAAAAACCCTACCTAACGCCATGTAAGGCGAACCCTCACCCCTAGAAACCCTATCTAAGGCAAACCCTCACCCTTAAAAACCCTACCTAACGCCGTGTAAGGCGAACCCTCACCCCTAACAACCCTTCCTAAATTTTAAAGCCCTCACCCCTAAAAACCCTACCTAACGCCATGAAAGGCGAACCCTCACCCCTAACAACCCTTCCTAAAGCCCTCACCCCTTATCAGGAACCCTACCTAACGCCATTTGAGGCGAACCCTGACCCTGACCCCTACCTAACGCCATTTACGGCGAACCCTCACCCCTATCTAAACCGTAAACCCTTGGGCCGCCTCGATCTCGTTGTCGCCCGGCAGCGGCAGGAGGAGCTTTAAGGGTTTAGGGTTTCGGGGTTTAGGGTTTAGGGAGTCGGGCATAGGGGCTAGTAAGGTTTAGGGTTTAGGGTCGGGGCTTCAGGGGTTAGGTTAGCAGTAGGGTTCAGGGTTTAGGGTCGGGGCTTCAGGGGTTAGGTTAGCAGTGGGGTTCAGGGATTAAGGTCGGGGCCCAGGGGATATAAGGGTTTAGGCTACAGTAAGGGCTGGGGGACTATAAGGGTTTACGGCTAGGGGTTATAGTATTATTACTATTCTATTTTTTTATTAATAGCATTGGCTATTATGTTACTATCGCTATTGGTATTAAAAATGTAAAATTTAGCTCAACAATGTTAAAGGACTGTTACTGGGGGGGGGCAGTACCCAAGTGATAGATTTCAAGAATTTGGCTTTCGGGCCTTCTCGTAGTGCAGCCTTGCTCTGAAGCCTCCGCGAGCTAGACGACGAAGAAAGGGCTTTTCCCCCCTAAACCTTTTAACCCCAACACCCCGGAGCCCTAAAACCTATAGTCCCCCGTAAGTAGATAGAATATGGGTTGTATGGGAATCTTATTAAAATATACCCAAACCCATATTCTGTCTACTTAAGGGGGACTATAATCCTAAACCCTAAACCCTTAACCCTAAACCCTAAACCCTAAATTGCAGTTTCCATTTTCTTTTCCATTATCCCAATATAACCCCTATAAATCCTGAACCCTAAACTCTGAACCCGAAGCCCTGAGCCCCCAGACCTCCTGGCCTCGCTAGTCTACAAGGCACATCCAGCCGGTCTAAGTTTGAGCAACCGATCTTAGGGTCTAGGACTTGGGGTTTCAGGCTCAGGGTTTAGGGGGTTTAGGGTGAAGTTGCTTCCCTAAACCCCTAAACCCTAAACCCTAAACCCTAAACCCCTAAACCCCTAAACCCCTAAACCCCTAAACCCTAAGCCCTAAGCCCTAAACCCTAACAGAGTTTGAGGTTAACAGAGTTTGAGGTGTAGGCTTTAGAGTTTAGGGTTCGGGGCGAGAGGTGATCAGGGTCTTCAGGCTGTCTGCCCGGAGCTCCACAAAGCGTTTAGGGTGTAGGGTTTAGGGTTTAGGATTTAGGGCTTGGGGTTTAGAGTTTGGGGGTTTGGGGTTTAGGGTTTAGGGTTTAGGGTTAGGGGTTCGGGGCTAGGGTTTAGGGTTTAGGGCTTTATCTTGTTCTACGTCTTTGTGGTGGCTGCAGTCAAGGGACCCAGCGTCAACCACAACAACGGTTCAGGCAGTGTCCTTACCCTACAGTTGTTATCTGCAGGGAGTTGGCGGCCCGAACCCTAGACTAAAACAGAAACAGAAACTCTATGGTCTTCCTTAAGTAGACAGAATATGGCTTTGGGTACATTAGCATAAGATCCCCATGTACCCAATATTCTACATACTTAAGGGGTACTTTAACCCCAATATATACCCTATTATAGTATAGTAGTTTCCATTTTCTTTTCCATTATCCCTATATTCATGTACCCAATATTTGATCTACTTAAGGGGAACTATAATTTCCCAGCACAAGCCGAGTCAGTGCGCAAAGAAGGTGCGGCCTGACTGGCTACGGATTGCAATGCGTCCGTAAAAACCCTAGGGTTTAGGGTTTTGGGCTTAGGGTTGTTTAAAAACCCTAAACCCCCAAGCCCTAGACCCTGAGCTCTCAACCTTCAATTCCAAAGTCTAAAGATCCATCTTGCAAGGACCTCGACAGAGGAGCCCTTTCTAGGACGCTCCATGACTGTCAGTTTCAGGGTTAGGATGGGTTAGGGTTTGGGGTTATATAGGTAAAGTTAGAAGTGGGATTTCTATAGCGACAATCGGTGAAGGTACCATCTGACCTCACTTGTACAACAAGTTTCTTTCCCCCAAGATTAAAACGCTAAACCCCCTCCACGGACATTCAGCATGCTCCCAAAGATAGTTGATTCCTCATACTTCTTGCTCAATGCTAAGGGGTCGGGTGGTGTTCCAGGGCCCCTAAACCCTGAACCCTAAACCCTAAACAGAACAATGGTAGCTATTCAGGCTTCTACACCAAAGAACCTTACCAGCCCCTCTAGCATCCAGGTTACCATGGCGCTTGCCATCTTCTTTCCTACTTAGTTCTCCAAACCCTACATACACCAATATATTTGGTAGTTTCCCAAAAAAAGGGGGACCCCAATATAGACCCCAAAATACTATAATCCTTATAATGGGGGACCCCCAAAATGCTTCCACTAATTTTGGGAAACACCCATTTGTATATCTATAAAAGATTTCTACCCTAAGCCCTAGACCCGGAATCCGACACTTACCTATGAGTAGGGCTTTTGGTGGTTGAACCCAGAAAGATACTATTCCTTATGTAAAATACTATACCCAAAAGGAGGATATAATCTTACTCTATGTTGAGTGCCATAGTATCCCCAAATAAAATACTACTCATATGTATATATGCATGCATGTGTATATAAATGTGCGTCCTTCAAAGGGATCTAGTGGTACCTCTATTCAGTAACCAAGCCAGAAAACCGAAACCCAAACCTTAAACTGTTAAACCTAAACCCTCAACCTTGAGACCTAACCCCTCAACCCTAAACCTAAACCCTTAACCCTAAACCCTTAGGGAGGGGTAGTTCAGTAACCATCAGCCTCCGAGAAATGTCTGGGGCACGCGCTTGTAAGCCCATGGCTCAACTTCGATCTCTTCATGGGACTGGCCAAAAGGTGAAAGGTTTAGGGTTCAGGGTTTCGCGTTTGGGGTTTAGGGTATAGGGTTTGCGTTTTGGGGTTTCAGGTTCAGGGTTTAGGGTATAGGGTTGGGGTTTGGGGGTTTTAGGTTTAGGGTTGGGGGTGTTGGGTTTTGGGCTTCTTCAAGGCTTACTTGTAGGTCACTGCGGCCTAGTCATGGAGGAATGCAAAGAACCACTCCACTATTGAAGGTTCATGCTTTATGGTCTTGGGTACTTGGGAAATAGATTAGTCACCAGGAAAGCTGCGGCTTTATAGGGCAAGTCCGTAGTGTCTTGAAAAAGTAAAGATCTTACTCTAGATATATTGGGGGGGCTATAGTATCTCCGTAGAATTCGTGTCAACTGGTTTGAGGCTCACAGGAATCAGGGCTTAGAGACTAGATAGGGGGTGTGCATATACAAAGAAGACATAATTTATTATCCGTAACGATAGAACACCGTTTATACAGTACGAGGGATCAAGCGCTTGCTGAAAAACATAACAAGGCCTCTTGTGCTCCTAGCCTGTGTCTTAGTGGAATTTGGCCACCTCTCCCAGTTCCCGCGCGAATAGAAAACTATACGCGGTTTAGGGTTTAGGGTATAGGGTCTAGGGATTAGGGTGTAAGGCATCGGTGGGGCGTGATGTTTTCGGCAGGATGATGTATTTCCAGGTCCATGGAGAGTTAAAAGAGAGGCTGCAGGTCCACTTAAGCAAATATGACACAGACGGGCTACGTGGAGGGCTTCCGGCCCCTTTTTGCGAGTGCCTCCAAAATGAGCATTGCGGAATACTGGGGTAGAAAAGGGGGACCCTAATTTACGGAAACTACAGAACTATCTACCCATGAACCGGCAAATAAGACACGACGCCCTCTCACTGCCTGTCCAGGGTGCGTGATTTCATGGTAGCCGTACATGGCGATATTCTCCACGACCTGAACAGCAAGGGCAGCATGAGGCCTTCATGTCTGAAAGCTACATCCTTAAGCCGTAAGTGCCTATTCTGGGATTACAGGGATTACTGGAAGTCTTCGATCTTCTTGGCCCCTGGTTGATGCTTTTTGCCACATACCCGCGAATATGGGCTACTGTTCATGGCCTTTCTGCGAGGCCTTGTACTCTGTGCCAAGATGTTTGTGCTACCTTTACTGGGCTTCTACCAAGGCTCCCACTTCCTTCACAGCCCCCCTGAACCCTGAAGAGTACAGATCCTCATCATGCGCCCCGAAACCCATGAATTTGCACACCCAAGGCCTCAGATACGAAACCTACCAACCCTAGAGCCTAAACCCTAAACCCATCACCGAAATCTTAGACCCGGATCCTATAAGCCCTAAAAAACCTAAAACTCCAGCAAACCGTAAACCCTCATCCGCAGTATGGATGACGCACATCTTGCACCACCTAGCATGACCATTGTACTGTAATTTTCTGGAGGCCGGCGAACGATTTATCCCCTCCGTCGTAAGCACACCAAAAAATGAAACCTCATTTCAAATTTACTTTCTATGCCTTCATTCCCTACTACATAGCACCCCCAAATCCTAAAGCCTAAATCTCAAACCCCAAGCTACCAGTACCTAAACCCTAAACTCTGAACCCTAAACGCCTAAACCCTAAACCCTAAACCCATGGGTAGGCCTGCTTGGCCTTATTGACGTCGTCTTTCTTGCCAGCCAGGGTGACCTTCCCAAGGTTTAGGGGGTTGAGGTTAAGTTTTGGGGTTTAGGGTTTAGGGTTTCAGGGGTTGGGGTTTAGGATCTAGGGCTTGGAATTTAGGATTTTGGGATGACCTTCTTGGGAAGTGTACTTGTAAACCGTTGATAGCTAAGGCAACTCTACTTGGGGGACTTATAACACTGGGATAAGACTACAGATGCAAAGTCGGTCATAAAATTATAGACATGCTGGAGTCGGTACGTGGTAAGTGTCTAGCTACAGCTCTCAGAGGTCTCCACCCCCAAGGTCTACATGAGTACGGTCGCCCACTTCATCTTGCATTATAGAGTCACCACCAACCACGTGCAGAGTTTCCGCGTGGATCACTAGGTTTCCTTTCTTAACCCTACACCCTCAACCCTAAACCCTAAACCCAATAATTCTCACCATGGCCTACACCAGCCTCACGACCATTAGCCCATCATCCGCTTTACCCCTCACTCCAGCGGCCTAGTTTTTCTTATCGGACCTTAAAAATCCGATGAAAGGTCTAGGGCTTAGGGTTTAGGGTTTAGGGTTTAGGGGTGTTTTCTGGTTCAGGGTTTAGGAATCAGGGTTCAGGTTTTGGTTTGAAGGTTTAAGGTTTCCCATTGAGATGCGGCACTTCAGGTAGACAGAAACTAAACACCGGGAAGCCGCAGTATGTTCGCTTGTCCTCCTGCATTCTTTCCGCTCAGAGGGGTCATGGCCACACTACGGAAGGAGGAAATCTTGCACCACCTTATATTCATGTACCCAATAGTTACATCATGTTGGGGATCTTAAGTGGTGTAAGACGTCCTCCACCCTAATCCTTTAGCTGTAAGCTGAAAACTGTGCAAGTAGGAAATTACCCCAAGCCCTAAAGTCCATAACCCTAGACCGGAGGCCGGCGAGAGCTTTCGCAAGCAGGGTTGACCAAATGTTTTCCTACGTAGACCTCCCACATACCCATAATACTAATAATAGGTTAAGGGCTTTTGGCTTAGGATTGGCCAGGCGATTTGGGCGTAGGGTTTAGGGTCATGCAAGCTGAAGGGGTAATTGAAACGGAGGTATCCCAACCGTAGGCCTAGCGTCGACCAGTCCTCACAGTAGCACTAATGTCAGCAACTTGTCCTTTGTAGCCTTATGGCTTTTGTACCCTCGGACTTGGATCCTTAAACCGTGAAGTACAACCTTTGAATAAGGTATTCAGGACCCAAAACCCAAGGTTCGCAACCTTAAGGCTTCAAACTTGAAGTCTTGCGGTCATCAGATCCACATTGGGATGCGACTCACAGCCCTAAACCCTAAAATCTACCTAAAGTCCGGTTTTAAGGTTTAGGGTATGTAACAGTATGACTGTCTTATCTACCGTTGGGCCCGAAACCCTAGGCCTTAAATTACACCCTAACCCCTATACCCTAAACCTAAATCTTAAACCCTAAATCCTAAATCTTAAACCCTAAATCCTAAATCTTAAACCCTAAATCCTAAACTTAAACAGCGAAGGAAGCTCTGCGGCCTTGTACTTCTTCGATCCAGTGGTCGCGTTCTTGGGGATCTCAGTAGCAGATTCTTGGCAAACCCTTCTTCTGAACAAACGCCCACCAAGCGGGTTTGGGGATTATATAGGGTTTAGCGATTAGGGTTTAGGGCTAATAGGATATAACAAGAAATCTAGGACAAAAACAGTGGCAATAATTCAGAATTCTACATGAAAGCTTACCTGTGAAGGAAGATTGGAAATTGAAGCGCGTAGGGTTGAGCCATGAAACGCAAGGTGCAGGGGCCAAAAGTATTAGAACAGAGGCTCGGGGATGGAACCAAGTAAAAACCCTAAGCCCCTAAGCCCTAAAACCCTAAACCCTGCGGTAGCCTGATGTGTGCATGCACCTACCCCGCAATCATGGACTTCCACGAATTTCGGCCTGTGAAATATTACCATCCTACCACTAACCTTACAAGGAACCTGAATGGAGCCTCCTAAACCCTAACCCTAAACCCCAAATCCTAATGCACTATGTACAAGGAAGGCAGAATCAGATACCTGGAGCCTTACATCGCAAAATGTGGAGCCATGGGTTTAGGGTTTAGGGATGGGAGCTTCTCCCCCTAAACCCTAAACTCTAAACCCCAAACCCAAACCCAAACTTCATGCGCACTCCCAGCCCCTTTCTAAATGTTTTCTCCTCTTCATGCCTACTAAGGGATGAGGGCTTCGAGTTTCCATAAACAGTCGGTCCCTACATAGACCCATATACATATAGCATATGTATATATATATACACACACGTATATGTAATGCACAGATTCTCTAGTAAGTATATCCATTGATAGATAATCCTAATTGGAGGGCCCAAAATACATGTCGAAAACGCCTTACATCCCTAAACCCTAAGCCCTTAATACATCTCTAGAATCTCTTTGAAGGGTCATCGGATTTAGAATTGCCGTAGCAGATGTACTTATAACCACCAAAAGCTATATAATCATCCCAGATTCTCCAGTTTTCCCAAGTAATGTACTAAGCCTCAGGCCCACCCTAACAACCCAAAGGTTTAGGGTTTGGGGTTTAGGATTTAGGGTTTAGGGTCTAGGATTGAGGGTCTCGGGTTGGTATATTCCCCTAAACCCTAGACCTTGACTTCCCAGGACTTTTCAAGTAAGAGTCGTCGCTTCCATTCCGAGCTCCATATCATGAAGTGCTCTTCGTCTTGGTGGCCCAGTAACCATGCTGCACTAAGGTTTCCATTTTTCTGGCTGGTTACTTGTAGCAAAGAACCCAGAACCCAAAAAAGTATATAAAAGTGTAGCACTGGGCTTCCAAAAACGCACAGTGTTGATTTCTATCCTCTTGAACCCTGACCCAAAGACCCCGAACACTGGACAAGAAAGCAATGCCTGCCAAATAGGCAAAAGACTATGCTGGGGCTGCCGGCCCGGGGCTTTTGCGGGGGCGGCCAACCCCAAACAGTAAACCCTAAACCATCCATAGATCCTGCCTGCTTCGGGCACTGAAGTCCTAAACCCGAAACCCTAAACCAGCAACTTTGGTCTACTTGGAGCCCTAGGGAGACATGTAAAACAAGAATTGTTATGGCAACTGTCATGTATGCGGCTTTTCGATTGAAACCCTGCCGTCCCAGTATATCCGAATTCTAAAACCCAAAGAATTACGTGGAGACCTAATTAGAATAGGGTTCTGAGTATGCTATACTGCACTTCCATAAGGAGCATGGGGGATACTGTTGGAAAATACTCAAAGAGTACCCATCTTGCATAAGCAGAAGCCTGTACAAGCCTTCCAACATGTTACGCCTAAACAGCTTATATAACCCCTGAACCCCTACAAACGAAACCCTTCAAGCTCACAACCTAAAACCCAAACTTTAAAGTTCTGCTCTCCCATAATTCCCCCGAATAACCCGTACCACACATCCTCCAACCCTAAGCCCTAAACCCTTAAACCCTTAAATCCTTAACCCTAACCCTATCGCGTACATCTCCCGGGATGGTGATCTCGACGTTCAGCTCGCTCTTGAACGCCTTTCACAGGGTTTAGGGCTTGGGGGTTGGATTTACCTAGGCTAGATCTCAAATACTCTTAGTGTTTGGGGTTTAGCGTCCGGGGTGTAGACCTTAGGGTTTACCTGATAGCCTCTGTACCCAGTATTTTGGGTTAAGGCGATTTCATGAGCACTAGGGAGGTCAGGGCAAGATTTAGGATTTGAGTGCTGAGGGATCCAGATGTGGGATTCGGAGGTTGCCAAAAATTCAGGGGGGGTTTAGGGTCTAGGGGTCCTTACAAGGAAGTAGAATATGCGACGGGGCCCACAGGATGTTTCCCCACTTCCGTATGTTGACCGAAGACAGAATAGCACACGTGAGCAGAAATCTGCTACAATCCCTACCCTTTTCTCTGAAGCTCTCAACGCGTGTTTCTTGCTTAAATGACCGATTTCCAATCCGATGAGGAACCTATCACGAACAATATTGGGTTATGTCCACCTCTGGTAAACGCTGAAGATCCGAAGTTTCCCTGAGGCTCATATTGTCTATCGATCTATCCATCTATCTATATGTAAGCTTGGCATCCTGGTCCATATATCTTACGACGGACCTAGGCTAAGGCTTCATTTGGGTTGCCCCTCCAAAACAACTAAAAGCAAAAAAGCTGGCCCCTTTTGAAATGACAGAAGTCTTTACATCTTTGGCGGGAGGTCAAAGCCCAAAAATCCCAACCCTATGCATGTCTATGCTGGCCTACATCTTCTGGCATGGGGTGCGCAGGGGTTTGTTTAGGGGAAACCCCGACATTTGGTCTTTACTACAACGGTATGATTTTCACCATATTATGGGGTTGGGATTACTAAATCCCGCTTACTACATAGGGCAATTCAAGCGGACATCGGCTGAAAACGCTTGACTTTCCCAGAGCCCCCAAGCTTACATGAGCCTGAATACCTGATACCTTGGAAATGAAGTGATCGCATTCACTTTTCAAAGGTTATGAGTTATGAGGCTTTGGATAACACAATAACGATCTGAAATTCGGGCGTCTGTCAAAAGCCAGATGTTGTAGGTAGGGTGGCATATAGGAAGCAGGCAGGCTGGTAAAAGGCTTAGCATGAAAGAATGAAGCCCTACACTCAAATTGGGGCTTTAGGTGGCTCGCTTGACCCGTGCTACTGCTAATTTTGCTTTCAAATGCACGTTGGTTCTCGATCCTCAGGGTAATTTAGACTAATTTCAATTCCCAATTTAAGACCATTTTGGCACCATTCCCTATATAAACCACCATTTAGGGTGAGGTCGGGTGAGGTCGCTTTAAATTGCCCAGGTTTCTGCTCTCTTTAATGAGCAGCCCCCCCCTCTGGGCTCAACTTGCGCAGGCTGGCTGATTTGCCTTCATCCGACAGATGACCTATCGTCTAGACTCCTTAATGGGTGCTATAAACAGGATTACATATAGGGGAGTATTATAGGGGTTGTTAAGGGGGATACTAGGAACTTAAACTACAACTCATACGGTGTAAGTATGGTACCTACGTTGGAGCTGCAAAATTCAAACCCTCAATCTTCAAAATTGGGACCCCATATCAAGCCGCGAATGGCTTGCAGATCTTCCCGGCGCCTTGATCGTAACACCTTGCTTCCCGATCCTCGGTGAAACCAGCAAACACATCGGGCAACGTGGGTGTTCGAAACAGGGGTACCGGCAGGGACCCTCCAGGGATGTACTGGGTTGAAACGAGATGGGATGAATCCTGGGATACTTGCATGATAATGCAAGAATTCACCGTTGCAATAAATTGCGAAATTAAAGAATCTGTGTGGATCTCGGAGAAAAGTCCCTAAACCCTAAACTGAGAATTTGACAACCATTCATAAGACCAGCAGAGCTGGGGTGCAGGGTTAAAGGTTTGGCTGCGAACCATACATTCCCCGAACATGACAATAACACTTCCTAAAAGCCTGCGCAACACTAACCCACGCATTCTACCGGAACCTTACATGAAGAAAAGACCAAACACAGAGACACAAAATTGAACTGCTGATAAGCAACTTAAGTTAAGTCATCATATCACGCGCAATTAGTAAATAATAGGCTTCCTTTATTATAGTACCCTAAGCCCAAACCCCAAATCCTAAACCCTAAACCCTATGTACCTTTATTATAGCAACTTACTTTTAAGTTCCTTAATAGTAACTCAACACATGTCCAAAACTTCAACCCCTACAGCGAATACACAACCAAAATGAACGGCTTCCGACCCTGGGGATGGTTTAGGGGGTTTAGGGTATAGGGCTTAGGGCTACTTGACTACTATAAGGGCCTCGGGAATTACCAAGAAGGGTTTAGGCTTTAGGGGGCTTAGGGTTCATGATAGGGTTCACGTGGAGGCCCTTGGGACTTAGTTACTTATAGCTGGGCTTATAACCCTAGTTATAAGCCGCCCACATGGGCTTACGAGGAGCTACCCCGATGATAAGTAGGGCTATAACCCCAGTTATAAGAGTTTGCTAAGTCCCGTAGGCCTCCAAGTAGGATTTACAGTTTGGACTTAGGGCCAATTTGGGCCCTGAAGTAGAGGGTTCAGGGTTTTTGGCCAATTTGGGCCATAAGGAGAAAAGCCAATTATGTCTACGTCGGGCCAGCCGATCCCGAGGGACTTTCCCTGCAGCGCCCACTTGCAGAATGTCTCTGCAATACGTAATCTTCGACTGTGACAGGGACTAGGCCTGCGCCCTTCGCTCTCGTAAGCTACACGCTCTATGAGCCCACGCACTCTGGCCCCCCTAAGCCCCAAACCCTAAACCCCAACCCCTAAACCGCGTGGAACCCCAAGGCCTTAAACCCTGCCTGGACCTTGAAACCCTACATCCCTAACCCTAAAGCCCCAACCCTAAACCGTAAACCTCAGAACCGCAAACTTGCCCAAAATCCATAGCCCGCAAAGCCTAAACCTGAAGCCCGCAAACTTTGTCGGGGCGCAGGTCGGGGAAAATGGCCGGGTGAACTGGCACGGCTTCCTCCTTGAAGTCCTAAGGCAAAAAGCTTTACAGTTTGGGGGAAGATTAGAGCTTTGCTTTTAGCTGGTCTACTGCTTAACGAAGTACAGCACATGGATAGCTTGTAGGGCTTAGAACTCAGGTGAATTTCAGGAGGATCTGGTGGCTCATTTGGTTCAGGGTTAAGGGTTTAGGGCTTAGGGTCTTTGGAGGGTCCATGGACATCTGTGTTGCGGTTTTCTTTGCGAGACAGATGTACAGACTTACACCCAAAACCTTAGTATCCCGAGGTTCTACTTCCTGGTGCTTCACGGAGTCGGGAAGTAGACACCTAAACCCTTAACCCTAAAATCCCCTAAACCCTAAACCCTAATCGCCTAAACCCTATAAGCCCTAAAGCCATCCCAGAACCCCGAAACACCTTGGGAAAGGTTGGTTTATCGTATTCTATAACATGGGACCATTGGGGGGGGGGAGTGGTAGCGGGGACCTGGGGACCCGTGAATGCTGACGCAGATATACACTTGAAATTTGAAACCCATAGTTCCCAAGGCATGACGCAATCACTTAGGGTCATGCATGTATTTTTGGTATCACCTGTGATCAAGCAATCTCTCGACGAGGATCCCTTCTGAGGTTACACGAACGGATGGGAAACCACATCTATAAGTATAGTCCCCCTTAAGTAAGTAGAATGTGGCTTTGGGTATATTATAAGATCCCTATATACCCCATATTCTATCTACTTAAGCAGGGCTATATACACGGGTTCCCAGCGAAATTCCAGCGATCCCTACCAAAACGACAAATAGTTCGAAGCAGGGGCTGGTGTTTTCTGGTTTAGGGTTTAGGGTTTAGGGTTTAGGGTTTCTGGTGCTGTTGCTTTAGTTGCCGGGTCATGGGACGATGTAAGTTGTAGGGCATAACGGGTTTTGGTTTCAGGGTAGTGAAGGACTAGAACCCTAAACCCTAAAACCCTAAACCCCAAAGGTAGCAACTCCACGCCCTAACCCAACAAACACCCGCCTCGAACGCCATGGAGCAATACCCCTTCTCCATCAGCTCCTGCTTGCTCTTATAATCTAAATGCGAAACTGGGAAACTGAAATGGAACCTGGGATTATATGGTGCATTATAATAATGAAGGAGAACAGCTCTTGGGATTTTTTGGCTAGTCAACACTCCAGAAAGAGCTTATAAGGTTTGCCGTAAATTGGCGTCTTGAACACCTTTCAGATCGCTTGAATCCACTCAGGCTTGAGGGGGTTCCCACCTTGGGGTCCTCAAAGACCTGCTTCCTACACCAAAATCTAGAGCAGTTGCCAGAGGCAACCGTTCCTATGATGCAGTACCACAATCTCTAATCAGGCCGCCTTGATCCCTAGTGGTCCTGACTTCTTGAACCCTAAGCACTGAAACATAATCTCAAACCCCAAACCCCCAAATTCTAAGCTCTAACTTGGGTGCTGCCCCCCCAGTAACAATCTATATGAGGGGTCCTATTAAGGGCTATATATAACCATACTATAAATATTATCCAACTGTTGCTGACGGGGGGGCACTACTGAACCTAAGCCCCAATAAACACTAAACCCTAAATTGCAGTTTCCATTTTCTTTTCCGTTATCCTATATGTACCATTGTCTAAACTCCTAGTATCCTCCTTAGTAACCCCTATAGTAGTCCCCTATATGATCCCCTATATAACCCCCCTTTAAGGAGTTTAGACTATAGCTCATATAAGTTATGTAAACCCCGTATTCTTAAACAGCTTTTAGAGCCCTGTAACTTATAAGCTGTGCGAATGCTGCGAGCTTGAGCTTGTTGGTACAGCCCTGTTTAGGGTTTTAGGGGTTTAGGGTTTAGGGTTTGGGGCCTTGTCACAAACTGGGGCTTAGGTAGGCCTTAGTCTTAAGTTTGCAAAGAAACAAGCGAACAAATAGATACCTATAGCTTATATACTTAAAGCTGCTGGTTTAGGGTTGAGGGTTTAGGGTTTAGGGTTTCGAACCACCCCCTCCCCCGAAAGCTAGGGATATCCCCCAAAAAGCACACATGCTTTTCGTACAACTACTATGTCTACTAGTTATTAATAGCAGCGTTGTTATTCCTGTTATTACGATTATGGTTCTTTTTCCTGGACCTACGTAAGAGGAAAATCAAATGAAGCATGAACTGGAAGAGGATGGTTGGCATAGGGATTGTGTTTCCTGGCGCATGGTGTTAAGTACGTTCTGAGAGCATGTTAAACCTTTGTCCTGCTTGCTTACGTATCTAGACTACCCTGAACCCTAAAACCCAAAGCAAAAAAACAGACTTCACTACCTCAGACCTCTCAACGTATTAATCGGTCAACTGGCCTCAAAAGCGGATTGCGCTTTGGACGTTCGGCATACCCAGTGCCAGTGCATCATGCAAAGGATTGTGTAATTAGATACCATTGTGAGAAGCAACCGAAGTGTAGTTATTCAAACTTACATCTCGCTACAACTCGCCCTCTGGGTATAATCCCTATATTGTAGGGACTCTCCAAAACAAGAGCCCCTGAGCTTTCGGAAATCCCAGTCGATTGCGAAACCCTTGCCATAAATCTTGAAATCAAAACACCCGAAACCCCCAAAATCCTGGACTAAAACACCTAAATCCTAAGCACCTGCAATCTTAAACTTAGCGCTACATCCTAGACGCGTAAACCCTAAACTAAACTCTGAATCCTAAACCTGCAAACCCATTTAGGGGTTTAGGGTTTGAGATTGCCACAGCTCAAGTAATAACAAAATCCTTGACCGCGGCATACGCCATCTCGACAGCCTCTCATTTACCAGGCCACATGGTTCGGGGTTTAGGATTTAGGATGTTGGGTTTAGAGTCTGGGGTTTGGATCTCGAGGTTTAGGAGCTAGGGTGTAGGGTAGTGGACTTCATGACCGGAGTGTAGGACCCTCAGTGTACGTGTTTCTAGACACCACGGACTCTGGAACTTGTGGGTTTAGGGTTTAGAGGGTTTAAGGTTCAAGGGTGCAATGTTGGGACCTACAACCCCCGCATGACCTCCAGGCTTCCGTCCATTCGGCACTAAGTTACCATCCACAGATGCCTTCTGGACCCCTACAGTAATCCCTCAACCCCAAGCCCATACCTGAACCCTGAACCCTCAGAGCCTTCACCCGTTCCTTTTCAGCCCTTCAGATCCCTTCAGTACTTAAGCCCCCAACCCATCCAAGATGCTGGGTCGCGGTTGGGGAGCTTAACCTAAGTTGCCACAATATGGAAATCTAGTAAATCATAGGTTTCCCTTACAGTGGCATCTTGGCCCCAGTTCCTCAACCCTCCAAGTTAACCCCATATACCTCCAGCTTCCATTTCATTGTCCATTGAGGTTTCCCGGATTTAGGTCTTAGGGTTTAGGGTTTAGGGTTTAGGGTTTAGGGTCTAGGGTTTCGACTACAGCAACTACGCCCTGAAACCGATATAAGTTCGCTAACAGCAACCCAATTTCCTCACTTTGGAGTACACACCAGAAAAAAAGTGTAGACTTTTGGGGTATAAGTTGTTATAACAAGAACCCAGGAACCAAAAAAAAAAAAAGGTGCAGTACTCAAATATCAGGATTACCCTAAAGCCTAAACCCTGAGCCTCTTTTGG
The DNA here is from genome assembly GCA_905231905.1 of Symbiodinium pilosum. Lineage (NCBI taxonomy): Eukaryota > Dinophyceae > Suessiales > Symbiodiniaceae > Symbiodinium > Symbiodinium pilosum. The sequence continues at coordinate 50,565 of CAJNIZ010030713.1, forward strand.
CCCAACAATGGTGAACATCTCGCCGGACGTATCAATGCGGGAGACGCCAGTCTTCTCCTGGAAGTTTTAGGGGGCTGGATTTTAGGGATTAGGATTTAGGGTTTAGGGTTCAGGGTATAGGGTTTAGGGTTTCGAGTTTAGGGACTACGGTTTAGGGATCAGGGTTTAGGGCTTAGGGTTGAGGGATGAGGCTCCGAAGTGCGGGGGGGGGTTGGGTTTACGTTCAGGGTTTAGGTTTCAGGGTTAAAAAGCTTGGTGGTTTTAGAGTCGAGGGTGAAGGCTAGGGCACGGAATCCTTCACAGGCTACTGTCGCTTGCCCTAAACCCTGAACCCTACACCCCCTGAGTTCATCATGCTTGGGGACAGCCATGGGAGCTTCAAGAGATAACTTCCTATACATGCCTGCCCTTTGTCCTCCCGTATATCCCTCGGCTGCCTGGGATTAGGGGTTTGGGGCTCAGTGTGTAGGGTTGAGGGTTACTTTGCACCAAGCCCTAAACCCTGTTGTAAACCCTTGAACCCAAAAACCTGAGCACTTGCGCCTGGATCAACTTGATCTTGGAGCCCTTGGGGCCAATCACGATGCCGATCCTTGATGGTTGCTTAGTTTAGCTTTAAGGTGAGATTGAGGCCCTATGAACCCATTTTTGCATAGACCCTAGACCCTAAACTCTCCACCCTATTTGTAGGGATTAAGCGCAGTGAAGCTAAGAATTTTGCTCTATCCTTCCCACATTACGGTGGCGCTGAGGGTTGTGGAATTTGGAGCTTAAGGTTTAGGGCTATAGCCCCCCTTAAGTAGATAGAATATGGGGTATATGAGGATCTTAGTATAATATACCCAAAGCCATATTCTATCTACGTAAGGGAGACCATAGGATGCAGAGTTTGGGCCGGTAGTGTTGGGCCTAGGGTTTATTAGGGTTCAGAACGTTGGGTTGGGTAAGAATTTAGTGCTTAGGGTTCAGGGCTTACTACCTATAGGGACCGAAAAGAAGGTCACCTCCACTGTTATAGTGGCTATTATGAGGGGGGATACAGGGAGTTTAGACCCTAGCTCACATCATCCCAAAATGCATCGCACCAAGGTCTGGAAACCTGAGAAGTGACCAAAACTAGAAACCCTAAACCTTACATAGTAGATTCCATTTTCTTGTCCATTTTGATTTCCATTATCCCTATATAACCCCTATGTATACCATTTGAATTCCTGAGGCCGAGCCTCGAATCAAGGAAGCAGATGCGAAAGCACGAAATATGGGGGTTTCCCAACATTAGGGGTACCTCTTTGGGGGTCCCCATAATAAGGATTACAATATTCTGGGGTCTATATTGGGATCCCGCTTTTTAGGGAAGCTACCATATGACAATGCACCTCAAGATAGAATTTATCACCCTTGCATGCTGCCTCAAGATAGGGGTCACATTCTTCCTTTGACAATCCAGACAGGACCCTTGCTAGTCTGACCCACACACCGTGACCAAAACTTTGCGCAGACGAAATTTCTGTAAATGAAGCGCAGATTCGGAACTTGGTGGGTGTGGGTTGCAAGAATCAAGAACCAAAGTAGGAATGATGGTGCTGTGGCTTGAGTCATTGCCCCTTACAGTAACAGTTACCACAAGGGGTAACACGAATTATAATAGCCCCTCAATACCCCCTTTAAGGATAGTTACTGGGTGGGGAAATGACCCAAGCAGTGGATATTTGCGTCTACCCAGAGGGTCCAAGTACCAGGTCCCTTTAAAGGGGATATATAGGGGTATATAGGGGGTATATAGGGATATATAGGGATATATAGGGATATATAGGGTTTGAGGGTCCATGTACCCAATAATTAGGTACTTGGGTCTAGGGTAATAGTAATTATGGTATAGGTTTTGGGTAAGTATATGATTATTGGGTACATGGACCCTTAGGGCTACTTCAGGCGAGAAGTCCTGGCTAAGCGAAGTTTCGTCCAGGACAACATAGGTACCCAGGCATTGGAATCACCCTGCCCTGATACAAAAGAAATTACCCTAAACCCATCCACCCCGCCCCCACCCACCCGCCAGTGATAAACATCTCCACCACCGCACCATCATAAGATTGCGGGCGGAAGGTTAATCAGGGGGTGCCGGTTTCATTATAAGGGGAATATGTTAATCACAACCTTTTTCTTGTTCGCAAGGATTCCACATGTGGGCTATGTCAGGCATTCAGAAAGCTAAGGGGTGTTAAGGTTTAGGGAAATGGCTTTGTCAGCTGCTGCGGGATAAACCCTAGCGCCGGAAGCCTAAACCCCTAAACCCTAAACCCCTTAACCCCTTAACCCTAGAGTCTAAACCCTGAAACCACGCGTACCCACCCCTCCCCACCTTTAGGGTTTAGGGTTCAGAGGTCCTGGAGGGTCTGGGTGAGGAGGTCGGTTGCACGGCTTTTGTGGCGTTTTAAGTGCTCTTACTCTGGTGGATGGAGGAAACCTTGCACCACTTGGCAGTTTCCCTAAATAAGGGGACCCCAATATAGACCCCAAAATACTATATTCCTTATTATAGGGACCCCCAGTAAGGTACCCCTAATTTTGGAAAACCCCCACTTAGGATCCCGCAAATAACGTGGTTATTGGCCTCTAGGGTATCTGAGGTGGTCTCCATCCACACCCTGGGCCCTAAACCCTCAACCCTACACCGGAGGGCAAGTCCCCCTGCTTAGGGTTTGGGGTTTTGGGTTTTGGGTTCAGGCTTTAGGGTTCAGGCTTTAGGGTTTAGGGTTTAGGGTGGTCTTGCTACCCCAAACCTGTTTGCCGGCTTGCTATTAAGGAACTTAAATTGAGATACCATAAGATGGGTACATTAGCGATAATAGGATTGCTTTTTATACTACTTGAACCGAAGTTCCTTTACAGCAACCCAGTTGAGGGTTTAGGGTTTCGGGCAGGCTACACCGTGACACCGAAGACCGTCAGTGGATGACACTTTGCGATCTAACAGCTAGGCCGGTATATTGCGCAACACTAATGTCATCAATAGCAGCAATAATACTAAGAATACACATAATAACTCTAGCGGATTATAGGTTATAACCTGCTGAGAACTTGAGTCTTCCACTACCTGGTCAAAAAAACTCTTGACCTAGACAATGAGCGGACCCTGAAACCTAAAACCCTAAACCCTATAACCCTGCAACCCTATAATCCTAGACCCTAAACTGCATAAGTTATGCGGCATAACCCTATAACCCTAAAACCTTATAACCCCATGACCCTAAACCCTAAAGTCTAAACCGCACAGCCTGGAGCGGATCTCCCCGCATGTCCTACCTGAACTCTACTTGGACCCCTAGGGCAGTGATAGCCCAAATTATAAAGGCCTGTAACCCAACTATAGCCACATTAGAGGACTTAGGGGTCTTGTAGTTGGGCTATAAGTTATAAGTACGATACAACTTGGGACATAATCATCCGGAAACTCCGAGTAAGCCCTTGCCAAAATGTGTGTATTTGTGAAAATTGCTCATTTCTAGTTATAGGCTTTCCATGATAAACTCCAAAACCCTAAACCCTAAACCATAATCCTTTTGCAAGGACGTCCAAAAACAAACCCAAACTTTACTGACGCGCGGTGCTCATGGCTCCGCCTTCGCATGAGCAACGATCTTTGCGGCAACACCGTCCATGCCTCACATGAAGGTTAAGGGCTTCGACTTGAGGGTTTAAGGTATAGCGTTTAGATTTATAATCGCGCTTAAGTAGATGGAATATGGAATTGCCCAATACAATGACAAGATCCCCATGTACCCCATGTTCTACCTTTAGGGGGACTAGAGGGTGTCTGAGGGGTAGGGTTTTAGGCAGGAGTGGCTCCCAATTGGAACCTTGCGGAGGAACATCTTGTGTTGGCCAGTGACCAGCGGCTTGTGGTTAAGGGCTTAGGGTTTAGGGTTTTGGGATCGTATACAGTGGCGGGGCTACAGTCGAAAGCAGCCATTTACAAGGATAGCTACCCACCTCTTGACTACCATGACTGACCTATTAGTTCCCGGAATACAGAAGACCTGCCCGCAAAAACAAAACATAAAGTGCTAAGATAGCAGAAAGGTCTGGAAAGACTACCATGACTGACCAGCCGAAACTATCCTTAAGTTCCCATCCAATACTGATCCCAGGCTTGAAAAATTTGGATCTCCGGGTTTAGGTCTAGAAAGACAGGCCCAGATTTATCTTCAGGCTTTAGAGTTGGCATTTTTTTAAACCCTTTCCTGCGGCAGAAATACATGACTTTAGCAGGCCCCCCCCCCTCCCTAGTAACGACCCCTGATACAAGTATTTCCCTATACAACTCCAACTATGAAGCCATGATGTAGGGATTTTTTTTGGGCTGAGCACCCTGCATAAAGGTTTGGGTTTAGGGTTTAGGTTTGCTGTTGTGCTGTAGGGCCGAAATATATTCCTGTATCATTTGAGGTTTATTTGAGGTACCCTATGCCATCCTATGCAAGGAACCTAGGACCATAATGTCGGTAACTAGCCCTATAAGCCCTATAGAAACATTGCATGTTCCATCTCCATTATTTGCGTCCCTACGTCCTGTATACCCCTATATAATACCCCCGAAGTCCCTCATGGCTCCTACGTTGGTTACTCTCAAGGGCCATCTACTTGCAAAAGACATCATGCAAAGTAAGACTGGCAATAAAATGGGACATGGGGCTATATAAGGTGCATATAGGGCGCTATCTAGGGTTATGTAAAGTCTAGACAGAGGTATACACGTTCTTTGGGTTTGGGTGTTTCCAAAAATCAGGGATGTTACCCCAACAATGGAGAATCAAAATGGACAAGAAATTGGAAAATGGAATGAAACTGGGATTCTATTGCGGTTTATAGGGATTTGGTTTTCCAAAAAATGGGGGTGTGTTTTTGTGAGTCACTAAAATGGGATAGTCTAGGGGTTCGCATTAGGGTCCTCCTATGTATAAAACATCTATGTAGCAAACACAGCAGCAATGGGGTTAAGGCACATCTTCATGGCAGCAAGTGTCAGATATCATCACCATCATCCCCCTAGTGCTTAGGAGGGAATGGGGGAATAGATCCCTACAGCAGTCCCTATATAATCCCTAGTGATAATCCCCATAATCCCTTCCCCCAGTCCCTTCTAAGCACCAGGGAGTCATCACCATCTCAGGGTTCCCTGCCTGACACCAATAAACATCACTCTGGGGGGGATGCTGCGCATCGCTTTTAACCACGAAAAAGGTGATCTTTGAAAAAAATACAAAGGGAATTCAGGGAAAATCAAGGGAATCCTGTCATCATCAACATCACTGTCATCAACATCGTCACCATAATCATCATGACCACGGCTTCACGAGATAGAATGCTGATTAGAGAGACCATGGAAAAATAAGCTACAAGGAAAGATTGGGTTAAGGTATAGGTTGCGAAGCACTGGAAGTCTGAATTACAGAGTTTGACTAAGGCCAACGCTCAGGGCGGTTTCCGAGATCCAGCAGAAGACGGTAACGATCTGGGCGCGCATACCCAGGGAAACTCTTATAGGCCAAGTTGAAAGGGACAGCGGTCTTTGTAGTCCCCCCTTTGTCTGTCATGCCAGTTTGGGAACAGTGCTGAATGAGTTGACAGAGGCCCGGCCAAGTACGGGGGATTTGCAATGTGGTTTCTACAGGGCCTCATTGTGAGTTACAAGCGTGTTTGACAAGTAAGCCTACACCCTAAACCCTCAAGTGGATAGGCACATGGAAGCCTCTCAAAGTACGGCCTACATTCTTGTTGAAATGAAACCCTAAATCCTAGAAGGAATTCCAGTCTTACCTTCCCTGTGCAATCTTGGGTTTAGGGTTCAGGGTTTGCCCCTGAAATTCCTTAGTGTTTCTAAGGATACCCCGTTACAAGAAACCCCAACACAAAGAAGCGCTTTGTAGGAACGAAGGGAGCCCAGTAACCCTGCGTGAAGGAATCTGCCAGAAATCCGATTATATAGGGCTTTTGGTATCATGTGGGGTAGATTTCTGCAGTATGCCTGTACAAAATTAGTACGTATCCGTCAGTTGCACTTTAGGATATATACCTCAATTAACCCTAAACCCTGCCGAACCCTCAAAGCCTAAACCTGAGTAGTATTGCATTAGCTCCCATTTTCTTTCCCATGTCGAACTTGACTTGGCCGGCTGTTATCCTTCTTATTGTTCTTAATACTGTCGTCATACACCATTCTGAACTTGACTAAATGCTATGAACTACACAAACAAAACTCAAGTACACAAATACAGTCTATCTACATGAGCCCAAAACCCACAACCCTAGACCCTCAACCCTAAGCCCTAAACCCAAAGCCCTAAGCCCTACACCCTAAACCCTAAACCCCAAACCCAAACTACCCTAGTAGCAACAGGTCTGGCCTGGCGGTTCAGGGGAAAAAAGCAATAAACCCTAAACCCTAGGGGTTTAGGGTTTAGCGCGCAGGGTTTGGGGTCTAGGTTTGGGATTTCGGATTTGGGGCTTGGAGCTTTGGGTTTGGGGTTGGTTGTTGGGGGTTTCAATGGTGTAAAACGGGGTAGGATTCACGGAGTGACAACAGGCTATAGGAGTCATTTCAAAAGGTTCGTGTAAGGACTACTATAAGGATCTATTCCCTTCTTCCCTACTAAGCACCACGTAGACAGTAAACTAGGACTAAACCGGACTCAGAACCCCACTAAAGATTATCTTTTCTGGTTGTTAGTAGGACTAAAATAACCACGTGTTAAAGAGTATGTTGGAAGCCCATGTAGATGAAATAAACGCCAATTGTCCATGTCATATGGGGACTTTGTTGTTTGGAGGCCTTTCGATCCGCAGTAAGGCAGGAGAGGTCTCCATTCACGGCACGCAGGATGAAACAGGAACATCAGAAACAACAGCCACTACTCATTGAAACAGTAGGCTGACTACGTAATCTGCGGGGGGAGGACAAGAGGTTTTCGATGCCCTAAACCCGAAACCCTGACAGCACAGCAAAGGGACCTTCAGGATGGGAACTGAACTACTTGGAGGGTCAGGGGG
>CAJNIZ010030724.1:0-13041 GCA_905231905.1 Symbiodinium pilosum
TGAGCTGTAGTCTAAACTCCTTAAAGGGGGATATATAGGGGATTATATAGGGGTATATTATAGGGCTTATTAAGGGGGATACTAGGAGTTTAGACTATAGCTCAAGTAGGGCTCTGGGGGAAGACGGTTTAGGGTTCAGGGTGTAGGGAGTAGGGTTTAGGGATTGGGGGTTAAGGTTTAGGGATTTCATTCGGATTTAGGGTGTAGGGTTTTGGGTTTAGGTTTATGGTTTTAGGTTCCAGGCTTAGGGTTCAAGGTTCAATCAAGGTTTTGGGCTTGAGAATCAAGATTTAGGATTTTAGGATTCAGGGTTCACCCTGAGACTCAGTTGGCTATAACTTAGCTCAAGTTTGTGTCCACTTTATCCCAATTTTCTATGTTCTGCAACAGTGTGTTTTGATTATAACGATTTAGGATTTCCAGGCGGGGTTTCAGACTCAGTGTCTATCATAGGCTTGGTAGGACCCCCCTTCAAGGAGCCCCTCCCCACAACCCGAACCCCCTGTTAGGGACTATTGGGGGTTCATAGGGACCCATCTGAGGCTGTTGAGTGGCTTGGGTTTGGCAAGGCTTTAACATGATGCCCGTATCAGCCGAAGGGACATGTAGCCTAACCAGGCTTCCCTTAACCGCTATGTAGTCAATAGTTGGTCAATATGACCCCTTAAGACCCTGCTCCTTTCCACCCCCCCCCCAGAAGATCACAGTAAACGGGACCTCCAAGGTTTACATAGACCCCCACAGTACGTAAAATAATAGCCCCTGCTTCATGATAGCAGCCAAAAATGCCATTAGTTTACACACTTTTGGGGACCAGGTAGGGTTAAGGGCTGGGGTTTAGGGCTTTTTGATCTTGGCTCTGCGGCCCTGATAAACGAACACATGCGTTGAGTTTATAGGCTTGTTTAGGGGTTGAGAAGAACAGAATGCTGAGTCACAAAGAAAGCACCCTCAAACCTAAACCTTAAGACCCTAAACCTCATAGCCCCTAAACCCAAAACCTGTAGCCTCGCTTCTAAATTTCCAGGATCCTGCCAACTCCCAACTTCGAAAACCAGAAATTGTGTTTTGTCTCCCCCCCCTCCCCTGAACACAAAACCTCAGACCATAAACCCTAAGCCCTAAATAGCTAGGGGCTTTCAGGCAGATGTACGGTCCGGTTTAGAACAACAGTCAAGCTACAAACAGCTGAAATAGCTTTTGCTTCCTGATAACCTGTTGCTGCTATGGTGATGGATGACATTACGTACCCTGATCTCTCAACCCTAAGCCCTAACCCCTAGGCCTCAAGCCTTAAACCCTAAAACCCTAATCCCTAAACCCAAAGCCTTGAAACCTGGACCCTACACCCTAATCTTTTCGGGTTTAGGGTTGAGGTAAACCAATTTTCACGGCGGGACAGTCAATCCAGACGCCTGTCTTCAGCCCTGATCCATACCCCAAGTCCAACTACCCCATACTTGTCCTCGTTAAAGGGATCTTTAGGGATATGCAGGGTTTCAGGTTTAGGTTTAATTACCCAACAATTGGGTACTTGGGATTTGGATTCTAGTGCAAGTTTTGGATAAATGTATGACTGTTAGGTACTTGGACTCCTAGGGATACAATGCTTCAAGCATGCATAACCTGAGTCGGCTTGGGGTAGGATTTAGGGGCTTAGGCTTAGGGGTTTGGAGTGTAGGGGTTCGGACAAACAAACCCCATTTTACCACAACAGAAATGCTGTGCGTACATTTCCTCCCAAAAGCGCTTGCAGTACCTGCCTGGGCTGATCCTCAGCATTCTCTAGCCGTAAGACCTAATCAGCATATACTCATCCAAAGCCTATATAATTAAGTTACAAGTATTGGCTGCTTGGACCCTCTTGGCAAACTCCATATGGTACCTGCTTAAGGCTTAGAGGAGCACACGCGCCTAAACCCTAAGCCCTGAACCCTAAACCCTGAACCCAAAACTCTAAACCATAAGCCCTAAACCCGAAGCCTCAAAGCCATATCCGTAAGCCCTATAAACCCTGAGCCCGAAACTCTAAACCCTGAACCTTAAGCGCCAACCGACCAGACCCAGGAAGACAAAGAAACGGATCGTTGGCAGCCTCTTCATGGCGGAGGACCAACTGTTGGCTAGCCAGGGCAGGTTAGGTTTAGGGTTTAGTAATATGAGCTTAGTGGGAAGGTTCAGTAGTTTAGGGTCAAGTTTTTCGGGTTTGGGGTTTAGGGTCTAGGGTTTGGGGTTAAGGATTCAGTGTTCAGGGCTTGGGGTTTGGTAGTTTAGGGTTGGGGTTCAGGGTTAAGGGGAGTGCGGGCGTTTGAGTAGTATTGACCACGACCAAGCACACTGCTTCAGAGTGTTCAAGAGCTCTTTAGGCCCCGACATCTTAAATCATACCGAAGACTTCAAGAAACCATAAACCGTAAGCCCACACCCTAAACCCCAGACCCTGAACTCCAAGCCCTAGCTCCAGCGGTTCAACCGTAAGTAACTTGCCCCACCCTCAATCCTAAACCCTAAAGTTGAACACCCCCCCAAACCCCACACATGAAGTATGTCTGCACATACAGTGTCTTATAGGCTTATAGGGAACATTGAACATTCACAGGGGATGGAAGGCCATTGACTCAGGGCTCCCAGTTCGACGCCTTCTCATCTTTTTCAGCTCATGCTCATTTCATCTTGTAGCAGTCGTGAAATTAGTACATATAAACATATACATATATACATAAATACATATGTACACACACGCATACGTGTAAACATACGTAGTAGTTTCGGTTTGAAATTTGGGTCCCATGTTGGTACCCCTCGAAACAAGTTGTGCCATGGTGTAGTTTGGACCCCAAATGACCCCAGACATTCGAATAGAAACCAAATCAGAACGTGGAGCTTCATAAGTGGGGCAGTATGTTTTCAATGCAAGTTAAATCTACGTACCCATGACTTACTGGTGCTTAGCAGGGAATAAGGGAGTATAGTTCCTATATAGTAAATTTCCTTCTTCCCCACAAACCCCCAGTAAGGCTTGTCTTTGGTGCGGCTGGGGATGTTGCAATGTGCTGCAAGTCTTTGTGTTTTGGTGTTGTTTGTCTGCAGGCCTGTCTTTTTGTGGCTTTGCGTATGCTTTCGCTGTAGGCTCAGAAGGATTGATTCTGCAGTGGGAACGCGATATTGCAGAAGGATGGCGCCAAAACCCCAGCAGATTTCTGCGTGTGCGCGTCTTGCTCTGAGCCCTGGGGATCGTGTGCTGCGGTTCACCCGCCCGTGGCTGGACTTGGCGATGGCTGGCGGAAAAAGCGCCGTGGAAGACGAATGCCAGGAGGTGCTTGGCTCTGCTGCACTGGCTATGTTTTGGCAGATGTCTGCCTTGGCGACCCTGTCCATGTGGCCACGTGGAGAGATTTCAAGACGCGACGCCAGGAGCACCAGATGCCCTCCGATGAGCTGCCGTAACCAGAACTCAGGGCGCCCGAAAATTCTAGTAGAATAGGGCTCAGGGTTTAGGGTTAGGGGATAATGGAAGAGAAAATGGAAAACGTTAATCTTAAAGCATATTGGGCTTATAGGGGGATATGGAAAAGAATCTAGCCCCTTTTCAGAAGGTCCGTAGTTTTTATAGGACCCCTTTTCAGGTTTCATGTTAGTTGAGGGGAGTGTAAAACCATGATACATCCCTTACCTTCAACATAGCAAGTTGATGAATGGCATGCGTTCCATGAGTTCATACCTAATCCGGGACATACCTAATCCTGGAGTAAAAGGTCATCAACTCATCAACGAACCCCAGAATGCTTAGACTTAGGAGTTTCAGGGCTCAGGGCTCAGGGGTACGATTTCTAGAGTGTCGAGGAGATGTCGAGTAGAACGCTGAGTAGCTTATAACTAATTTCCAAATAACCCCCAAGTAGGCAAGCCTTCAAACGGAAACCATAGCCCCACACCTGAAATACTAAACCATAAACCCTATACTCTACATAAACCCTAAACAGCAGGGACCGTATCATCTGGCAGCCCTGCTTGCAAAGCCTCCAAATACAGACGCTGGATGTCGAGCCGTAAGACCTAGGCCCTTTGCAAAATGTAACATTCCCGTGAACTCCTGCAGTAGCTTCTTATGAAACGCGAAGCCTGCAAACAAAAGGAGCCTGCTTATGTCTCCCCAATTTCCCTTACACCTTCAGCCCTAAATCCTACACCCTGAATCCTAAACCCTAAGCCCTAACCCTCAAAGCCTAAATAAACCCTAACCCTCAAACTCTAGTCCCTAACCCCAAACCCTATTCCCGAGTCTCAAGCTCTAAGGCTTAAGCCATGGAGCCAAGCATTTGAGGTCTCCCGGAAGCCCAATACTCCCTTGAAAAGGGATTACCCTAAGGGTCCAAGTACCTAATAATCATATACCTACCCAAAACCTATACTATAATTGCTATTACCCAAAACCCAAGTACTCAATTATTGGGTACTTGGACCCTCTGGGTTACTGTAAGTCATAGTAGGAAGCATAGTATCATTCAGGGTTTAGGGTTTAGCTTAGGGTGGTAAACCTAAACCCCTAAAGTAGGTAAAACAATAGCCCAAAATCCCTAAACATAGCCATAAAGGCCATTATTCCACATCCAGACTTTTTGGTTCTGGTAGTCCTTCATTCATTGAAGCATATTAGGCCGCGGGGTGCCTAAACGCTGTGCCTGAGGGCCAAGTATGCAATCTTCATGTACTTTGGAATAAGTAGATGGGGACTGGTCTAACCCAGAGGGTCCAAGTACCCAATGATTAAGGACTTGGGTTTTGGGTAATAGTAATTGTACTACAGCTTTTGGGCAAGTATATGATTATTAGGTACGTGGACCCTTAGAGTAAATTCATTATAAGAGGGTCCCTATACTGGGGTTCTCATCCTAGGTTTCGCAACAATTTAGGCAAAGTCCCGAGAGTCTCAATTCCTGGTATCCCCGTTGCGTAAAAACCCCTATAGTTGTCCCCTCTGTAATCCCTTATAATAGAACCCCCTACACCCTAGATCCCAAACCCAAACCCTAGATAACCCCCGTTTAAGGAGTTTAGACCCTAACCCCGAAACCCTAAATCCTAAACTCTAAACCCTATATAGTTTCCACCCTAAACCCTTATCATGCATGTATCCTGTTTGGACCGTTGGGGTGTGGTTTCGAGGAGTCCGAAAGTGGCCCAGCGGATGCCATGACAGCTCGATCCCAAAGGGTTTAGGGTTTAGGGTTTAGGCTTTAGGGTTTAGGGTGTGGGGTTTAGGGTTTTTGGTTCAGGGTGTAGGGTTTAGGGTGTAGGGTTTGGGGCTTAGGGTGTAGGATTTAGGGTTTAGGGTTTGGTGTGAAGTTTAGTGTTTAGGGTGTAGGTTTTGGCTTTTAGGTTTAAGGCTGTATACCGCCTCAGGGTATCAAGGGTTCATTAAGGTATACGTTTGGTACTGCCCCCACTCTGTAACAGCTGGATAATACTTATCATATAGCTATTCAGCCCCTCATACGACCCCGAATATAGACTGTTACAAAGTGGGGGCAGAACCCAAGCTATACGGGGATGAGGGTATAGACAGGGAACTCGGGCCGAGGACTCGCTCAGGGTTTAGGGAGGCTTTTCTACAGCTTGCAGGTCTTCAAATTCTTGTTGTAGAGCCCGCATGCTCGAAAATAGTCCCAACAACTCCGGAGTCATTGAAGCGTATTCCTATATGGAAGAGCCCATATTGTGGTGAGCTCTGCACGGCCTTGATCAGCGTTACATGGCACCCCTGGCAAAGCGGGTTGCGTAGGGTACCCGCCGTGAAATACCACGCAAGGGTCCCTTGTTGGCAGCGGTATGCTTAACAAGTGGTATCAAGCCAAAAGGGGTTCCCATATACCTACTTTGGGGTCCCGGTATATACTATATGCCTCCTTTTCGGGGATGCTTATCTCTGGTTGGGCATGTTAAGCCGTAAAACCTTGAGACCTTGATGTTTACTGCCTCATCTCTGAGAGTGGCTCTAGTTGTTGATTTTGGGCTCTATGCCGTTTTCTGGTTTCGTGAAACTATCCAAAGCAGAGATGCACGGAACAACAACAATGAGGGGGAAAGAAGGAAAAAGAAAAGCACACGCGGACGAAAGCAAGGAAGCACAAGATAGAGAGAGAGAGAGAGACACACACACACACACAGGGAGAAATAGCGAAAACATATCAAAAACAACACACACGCACATCAAGGCGTGAACAAAAGGCGCAAGAGAAGAAAGACCCAGCAATAGCTAGCCGTAGACACACCCCAAGGCTCCATGTAGGTACTATTTGTAGACTTCGGGGCCCCAAGTAGTTACTATTTATAAGCTTACAGTCCCCCTTACGTAGATAGAACATAGGGATATATGGGGATCTTATTAGAATATACCCAAAGCCATATTCTATCGACTTAAAGGGGACTATAAACCCCAAACCCTAAAATCCTAAATCCTAAACCCTAAACCCCAAACCCTAAACCCTAAACCTTGGCATAAGGTTGGAGGTATAGGGCCTAAACCCCAAGCCCTAGGGACATTCAAGGAACCCAAGGCGAGCCAAAGGACTGATGGGTGGTTAAACAGACAAAGAGGCAAGGAAGCAATGACCGAAACAAAGATCAACCTAGGGTTTAGGGATTAGGGTTTAGGGTGTAGGGTTTGGGGTTTAGGATTAGGGTTTAGGGTTTAGGATTTAGGGTTCAGGGCTTAGGGTACATAGTTCAAAGTCCAGGCAAGAAAATTTGATAGACATCTTTAGCGAATCATCGGGCAGCTAGTGAGTCTAAAGGATGCAAGTTGACATAGGGAAGGACAGCAGGCAATGCAGAAACAGAGAAGCCTTTTCGCAAAAGCAAGCACTTCGACAAGAATCATATTTGATAAGCTGGTCAAATAGCGTTCTCGCTATAGTCCTTCCTCGCTATAGTCCTTCTTGTGCAACCACAGCAACAACGACTGCTGCCAAGAACGGCATTATTATCACAGCGCTTTTTACAAGTCCTCTTTTTAACCTCTGTCGTTGAATCCTGCACCACCCTAAGCCCTGTAAGTCACAGAAATTACAATACTTTTGAGAGCCCCACGTGGCGCCAGATTCCTCCATCAACAGTCCCAGAATCTCCAAGGATAGGACGTATGGACTTTGGGACCCCACGGTTTAGGGTTTAGGGTTTAGGGTTTAGACTTTGGGACCCAATGTGGTATTATTTTGGGATTTTCGACTTTAGGAAAGTGTTCACAGCTGCATGAGGTGGTCAACAAAGAGCGGGAGCTTCTGGAAGCTTCAGGCATAGGGTTCAGGGTTTGGGGTGTAGGTTTTTAAGGCATTTTAAGCTGTATTCAGAGCCTGCATAGCTTTAAGCTGTTTCTGGTTCGAAGATGCATATGGGCATGTAGCTGAGTATGAAATTTCAGTTTGAAATTCGTACCCCAATCAAAAACCAGGCTTAAGTTTTACTGTGGTATTGAAGTCCTTGATGTGTGCTGTCGTCTAAACTCCTTAAAAGGCGATTGTGTAGGGGATTTTAAAGGGATCCTAGTCTAGGGCTTATTAAGGTGGATATAAGGAGTTTAGATTATGGCTGATTTTTTTGCTGCGTGCCACCTGACATGGAAGCCCACAGAAGGGCCTTGGGCTGCATATTAGTTCGGGGACCTTAAGGTGTAGGTGGTCACTGAGGGAAGACAATATCCACAACATCCCAAAGTTCGACCCTGCGTGCAGGTTCCAGGGTCCTGGAGTACAGGGTCTAGGGTTTGGGGTTTATGGTGGCCTTTGGCTTAAGGGTAATGGAAGGGCTCTGTAGGTTAGTCCCCAGCACTGAAATTTTGATACGGCATTGAGGGTTTGAATGTCCTTGAGGCTGGTATTGTTCGGATCCAAAACCCTAAACGCTGGGTGTGTATGGAGCAACAGCTGGCTTGTGAAGGGTAAGAAAACAAGATATGAAGTTTCCAGTGCTTGGGTTACATGGCTTCCTTATCTCACGGTTGTTCTCGTGCGTTTTCTGCTCCCGCTTCTATCTAGTTTTGAAACTGCTGCTGGCAGAATTGCGCTTGGCTTGGTGTGTTTTGCAATAAGTTTGTTACAGCCAGGAGGGCATGTTGTTCAGGGTCAAGGGTGTAGGGTTTAGGGTTGAATGATTAACAACCACATGGCGTTATAATCCTGATAGCACTCTATCCCAGAGCCCCATTCTGACTAAGCAGGCCCCTGCATTCTGTGGATTTCATTTCAGTTGCTTGCAGAGGTGTCAACCCTCAAGCCTAAGCCCTATACGGTTTAGGGTTTAGGGCTACCCTGCGTCTCCAAATAGCCCAATGTGGGTCCCATGTATAGCCTTTAGGATCCAATGTAGGTGTCTTTGACAGACTTGGAGCCGCTGAGTTGTAAACCCTAACCCAGAGGGTCCACATATACAACTCTTAGGGAAGTGGGACCCATGGGTTTAGGGTTTAGGGTTTAATTCCTTCTATAGTATAGTATTCTGGGGGCTTAATTCCCTAGTAGTTGTATATGTGGACCCTCCGGGGAAAGCCTATATCCTAAAGGGCTCATGCTGGCTGACGCACAGTCGTGGTGGCTGCTACGCACCACTCCCATTCAGGAATTGTACTCATAATTGAGTTCCAGCCCCTCATCAGTGGCTACAATAGGTACGAAGTACGGTCAGAAGTAGATTCTACCAAACCTGCATCCCATGGACTCCATGGACCTCCAAGTAGGGATCAGGGATCAGGCTTGAACTCAGACAGAGGTGTTTGATATGGGTGTTTCTCCAAGTAACCCACAGGGAAATCTCTCAACCCTAAACCTTAAGCCCTAACCCATATACAGTCCCCATAAACTGCTTATGGTCCCCATACATTCCCAGGGCTCCGAAGAATTGGGTTTAGGGTTCAGGAAACACTTTTTGACAAGCTCTGGTCATGCGTCCTTAGCATGGGTTACGAAAAAGCTTGGCACGTCTGGAGCTGGAGAATTTCTGAATCCCTGAGCCCTACCCCAAGGCTCCAAGGACTGTTTCGTGTTTTCTGGGAAAGGTTTGGGCTTTTTGGGGCTGAGGTTTAGGATCCCATTATGGGGTCCAAGAGCCTGTTGGTAAAATCTTAACTCCTAATCTGGTTTGAGTCCAGATCACAGAAAACATCCATGTTTCGTCCTATACCTACCTAGAGCAAGACAGATCCTTGCTTACCACCATGGGCTATTAGACCCTAACCATTAGAACCCTATTAAGGGTAGATTAAGGCCCTAAAGGTCTAATAGCCCATAGTGGTAAGTGCCTTCGAGGGCTGACCATGGAAGCCCTCAGCGACTGGCGGGTCAACCCCATGGAGTTTGATAAGGCGCTGACGGGCATTCTTGTTGCTGGTTGTCAGGAATGGAGAAGGGGTCGTGATTGTATCGGGGCTATTGCGAAATTTCCGAAACCTTGAACCCTAGACCCTGAACCATAAACCCTAAAGCTTAATGACCAGGCAGCAAGTCTAGGAGTTGACGGAGCATCAGGATCCCCTAGTAAGCCTAGTTGTCGTAGGGTGGGTTACTGGGACAGTAGGAGGGCTCCTTCCGTGAAGCAGAGGGCAAAAAATGATAGAGATGACTTATTGGTTCTTCACAGGGAAGAAGGGAATATAATCCATATATAATCCCTAAACCCTAAACCCAAAATCTATTCCCATATTACCTACTGGGAACCGGTAAGACAAGATCATGGCTAGTGTAGGGATCCATTCCTCCATTCCCAACTACCAGCTTGCATGTCTTGCAGTTGACGCAGCAACTTGATGTCCTAGTTGTCCTTGCGCTTTTCAGAAGATCGTTGGGACAAGTGGAGGGCTCAGTTAAGGTTATATGGAGTTCATATGCCCCTGTGGGACGGATGGGGGCAGATAATCCTGCATTCTCGCCCTTGGCCCAGGGGTCCAAGTACCAATTAAGAATATACTTCCCCAAAAGCTGTACTGTGACTCCTGCTACCCAAATCCCAAGCAGCTCATTATTGAGTACTTGGACCCTTTGGCTTTGGGTCATTTTGCTTCAGTAATTTTTCACCTGCGCTCGTTGCTTTGTTCAGTTCCAGTGTTTGGAATGTCAGACTAGGGCACATGGGGGTATCCCAAAATTCGGTGTGCCTTTTTGGGGCCCCTATAAGAAGGCTTATAGTATTCTGAGGTCTATATTGGGGCCCCCCTAACTTGGGAAACTGCCACCATGTAGGGTCAACAAACCCTGAGGCCACAACACCCGCAACACATCAACACTCGAATTCGATGTGCCAAAACTCCTATCGAGCCAAACAGCACCTGATTCCCCTTGTCACCGCTATCGCCACCATGAACCCTAAACCCTAAATCCTAAATCCCAATCCCAAAACCTGACTTCCAAACACCAAACCGCTATCCCATGGGTGTCAGGCAATGGATCTAGGATTTAGGGTTTAGGATTGTTTAACGTTGATACTCTACGCTCCACCATACTCACCATGCATTCCCCTTGGAATTGGCGTGTTTCTTTCTAAGGTTGAAATCATGGGTGCCCAGCACCGGGCCTTCACCCCGTGATCTTTTTATACCTACTATATGCGATACATGTACCCTTAAGGGTCCCTAGAACTCCCCTAAAAGGCTTAAGGGTCCATATTAGAGGCCCATACCTCCAGCCTTACATATTCTTACGGCACTCTTACATGCTTCTGCCCTCAGAACACCCGTGGGCCTATTGAAAGGTGAGCTACAGTCAACAGTTTGATAATCGATGGACAGGGGTTCATATTAGGGAAAATACTAGGGACTATACTTGACTGTCAAAGGGACCCCAACATTTTTACTCTTAATGGAGCCTTGGTAGCCGCACATCCCCAAGCCCTAAACCCTCATCCTCAAACCCTAAACCCTCATCCCAACCCTCACGCCACATCCAAATCCTCGTCCCAAGCCCTAAACCCTTTATGGTCCCTTGGTACCCCTAATATTGCCAGTACTGGGCTCTTGTAGAACAAAATTTTATATGTTTATGAGTACCTGGGCCCAATATCAACAAAACGAGATCATTTTTAATTGTATTTCAACAGGGACTCAGAGTACATAATCCCTATATAACCCCTATACAACCCTTATATAACCCCAAAAATACCCCTATATACTCCCTATATAACCCCTACATAATCCCTATATAATCCCTATAGAAAACGCTTCTCATCGGGGCCTCTTGAGAGGTGATGAACAGGGCCGCCGCCGCGTTTATCATCGGGTCGGGCGCCAGGGGGGGTTTAGGGTTTAGGGGGGTTTACAGCTGCGACGTCTTTGAAGCGTTTGCAGGTACACTGGGTACCTGGACCCCCAGGACATGTAGACAAAAAACAGCGTTTAGACTCTTTCCTTGTTAAGCCCAGGCAGGCATGGGTTCTGCAGATTTAGCAGTTTTGTTTGGGCTGCAGCTTCTTGTGTAGCTTGTTGGCGTTCCAAGGCGCCATCCCCAGTCGAGCGGAGCTTCCTTCGAGCTTGAAAGAACATGCCCTTCTCTAAACCCTGAATTGTGAGATCTGTTGTAAACTGCGTCGAGGGACGCTGTAGAAATTGGCTTTAGGGTTTAGTGTCCGAAGGCTAACGCGTGCACTCAGCTTTGACTGGAGGAAGGATGGGAGGCTTATAGTAATCCCTTTTGAGTCAGAGCCAGCACCCACTGCAGGGGCAGAGTCAGGACAGGATGCTGCAAGTGGATTCGCATACTCCTACATTTCCAGTTACGGAACCCATATGGGGGCCGCCACAGACGGGTTCGTAAGACCATCAGCATGGTCCGCCAGTAAGTCCTGCGCCGCCAGTGGCTCCAGTGCTGCCAGTGGCTCCTGCGCCCGCTAGTGCCTCCTGCTGCTGACGACGAGGAGAGCAATAGAACTTCTGGCTCCCAGGGTTTAGGTTTAGGATGCCACCGTAGGCCATTTTCTGTCAACAGCATTGAGGGTTAGTGATGCTGAGCGCTGAGCTCCGCTGGGGTTCTAGGTTTAGGGTTCAAAGATTGCTGGCGTTGGCATATTGATTTCAAGGCCACAGACTAGAGTTGCAGAGTGTCCAGAGAAACCTGCTTGGAGGTTCCGGAGTACTATTACCCTAAACTCTACCTGGACCCTCCAATGTAGTTCTTTTTTGGATTTGGTATGGTTTTTTGGTTAGGACTCTTGTTAGGACTACCAAAAATGTACTGCATTGGAGGGTCTAGGGAAACCCGATGTCCGGGTAGTGCCCAAGACCTAAACCATGGAATTCCTGCAGGCCCCTTGAAGTATTGCAACTCCTCAAAGAGCCAAGCTTGAAGGTCCATGGGCATGTGGAACCCAGTTTAGGGTTTAGGGAGTTAGAGCTACATTTCATGACACAATATGACACAGGTATGAGCCTTTTAAGACCGCAAGCATGTTCATATAAAGTAATATAAAGTACGTACAATTAGAGAAGACCCTACTTACCCATTGAATCGTTGACCTCCAAAAGGGTGTTTCCTAAAATTAGGGTACTATGTTGGGTACCCGTATGAAAGGAAAATAGCAAGAGGGCTAGAGGTGGTGCAGCACTTCTTCCATCAGCGCTTAAAGGAGGTGCCCTGAAACAAACGCAGGCAAACTAGCCTCAACTGGCTTTTCTCTTGGGCTCCAAGTCTATGAGGGGGTATATTGGGGTTTGTAGGGGACAAGAAAATGGAAAATGAACTGGAAACTAGGGTCCAATTTCAGGGCTCCAACTCTATAAACCATACGTACATTGGGCCCTGAATTCCGCACATACAACCTACATTGGGCTAGTTGGATCCTTGGGGTAAAGAGTCCTCTGAAAGATGTGGGGTTTCGGGTCCAGGGTGTGTTTTTAAGGGTTGAGGGGCCTAGGCTTCATAAGATTTTTCTAGCTTAAAGGGACTCTACTGGGAACCCCAAATAGGGAACCCCAAGAATATAGCAGGAATATAATGGAATATAAGGACCCTGGTAGGTATATTCCTACTATATGCTTACTATATTCTTGGGGTTCCCTATTTG
>CAJNIZ010030724.1:22789-33318 GCA_905231905.1 Symbiodinium pilosum
AAGGGCTTTCAGCGGGGGGTGGGGTTCGATATTTGGTGGCAATAAATCAAGGGTCACGTCGTGTTTCTTAGCTGTGAGGCGCTTTGTCGAAGTTGCTTGTTGTTACTTGTATGGTTCAAGCTAGCTACTGACCTAAAGAAGTCCTAGTCCTAAATTCCAAGCAGAACAGGCCTACTATATAGAAACAACGGCTACTTTCACGTCCATGGGTATTCATAATTTGAACTTAGCCTAATTCACCTATGCAATTTATAGTATAGTCATAAGTAGGCTACCGTTACCCATAGACCTCCAGTCGAAGTCACATCTAAGTTCCCGAAGGCATCCCCAAACGTCGGGTGGCTTCCGCCTACTGCTGCTCAAGGGGAGTGCGGAGTAGTTAAAGCCACTACATACCCAAAGGGTCCATGTAGGTATATGGTATATACTTAGGGCGCAAAGGGGTTCTCATATACCTACTTTAAGGCCCAAGTATATCCCATATACCTACATAGACCCTTTGGGAAAATCGCATGCATATACTCCAACTCCATATTTGACTCCCATGCTCCGTCTACAGACCCCTAAGCCCCTGAACTCTTATCTCTTATAATTATAGTCCGCCTAAAGTAAATAGAATATGGTTTTGGGTGTATTACAACAAGATCCCCTTATACCCCATATTCTATCTACCTAAGGGGGGCTATAAGCCTGCCCTTAAGCAGCAGTAAGTCTCAGGTTCGCACCTTTTTATTCAAGGAATGCTTACCCCATGGCATAGGACTTATTAGGTTAAGGGTGTAGGGTCCTGTAGGGTTTAGGGTTTAGGGTTTGAGAACCTATCTGAACTCAGTCATTTTTTTGGGAGTTACAGGCTTACATGCTTGATGTTGCTGTATTCCTGGAGCTGGTCAGGGAGGTCGTAGCTCGGGAATTATGGTACTAAAAACCTGAAAACCCAAACCCTTATTCTATACTAAGGTCATGTAGGGTTTATTAGTATCAACAATACCCTTTCGAATAGACTCGTTCTTGGGGCGTCTGCGCAATTTTCAGGCTCATCAGATAATTTAGCGTTTAGGGTTTGAGCATGTCTCAAGACTAGGCTTCCCTTATATGCAGCTCCTATACACGGACCTTTCAGCAGGGCCTACCGTTTGGTGAATTCGCTATATTATGTATATAGAACATAACAGGAGCTGTGACTGTGGGCCCGTCATGTCAGCTGTTTTTGCCAGAGGCTCAACATCAGATGATACTGCTGGGTACCCAGTGGTACCCTTTTCCCCTTTTTTATTTTGGGGTCCTCTTATTAAAACAGAATATTCAGAAAAAGGATACCCTTATCATCAAGGGGTTACCAGATTGGGTATTCTGCTGAGGCGATGATGTACAACGATCGGCCGCGACACTCAGAGGGTTTGGATTGTTGAGTTTTGAGGGCTTGGCCCCCTTAATGGGTTTAGGGTTTAGGGAGACCAACCAACTCCCAGCAAAGGGTACTCATCCACACTAAAGATGCAGCAGCGATACTGTGCCTGGCTGCTTCGTTACACAGGTGAAGCATGGTGAAGCTGAGTCCTTCACATTGACATGGGTAACTCCCCCCTTGTGACAGTTGGATTTGTTAACCCTACGAGAGACTGTTAGCGGGTGGGAGCAGTACCCCACACTTATAAGATGTACAATTCCCATCCCTAGACTCTACACCCTAAACTAAACCCTAATCCCTAATCCCTATAATTCCCTAAACCCTAAACTTTGAAAACCCAAACTCTAAACCCTAAAACATCAAATCCTATGTAAGCCCTTTTCATTCCCAGGCTTGCACGTGTCCTGGGGTATGAGCGACTTTGCTAAAAAGACCCCTGAGTCATAGTTTGAAGTCTTCATACGGAAGAACCGCACATGGTGGTTCCTCAAAGCCCTAACGTAAACTCCTCAACCCCTAAACCCTAAACCCTAAGCCAACCCTAGATAATCCTTAGGCTAGATCCACATAATTCTCCCAGATTCACTACTTCCCCCTGGCATCCCCAGGATACCCCTGGTGTGGAAAACCCTAAACCCTAGAATCGCGGACAAGATTACTTATGGGTGCTTGAGGAAGTTCTTCGTTGTCATAGCGCACGGGAAGATGCCTATGAATGAGCAGGTGGCTGCTGCGAGGTTGGAGCCAAGCTGTTTCTAAATGGAAAAGAAAATGGAAACTACTATAGTATATTGGGGTTATAGAGGGGATATATTGGGATAATGGAAAAGCAAATGCAAACTACTATAGTATATCGGGGTTATAGTTGTCGTTTCTGGTGTTGGACCCTCGAATATGCCGCCGGAAAACTGCCTTGTTGGTGCCGATGCAGGCCGGAAGGGATCTGCACTTTTTTGCGCCAGAGCAGCGATGTGACGGGGTGACATGCCTTCCTGCGTTACCCGCACGGGTGCCAGCTCACGGGTGGAACCTAGAGACCGGTTGTATATAAACCCTTGCTTAAGGCCAATTTCCAGCCGATTCTACTGAAACTACGTATGCATTTAATATGATAGTTTCGACAGTCATCCAGTATAGGTATAAGGAACCAATTGCCCCAAGGACTCGAAGCCCTGAAGCCCTTAACCCGTAAATCTTGTGTAAAACGTATACTTTCTAGACACAAATCCCGAATTCTCAAACCTCTCAACGCTAAACGGTGAACTCTCTAAACCCCAAAATCTCAAATCTCTGAACCCTAGCCTAAACCCTACATAACCCCAAAATCATCAGCCGCAAACTTCTCCCAAGGTCCTGCTTGGAGAGTATGAGCTGTAGCCGCCTTTTTGTCCGTGCCTCATTGACCAGCTTGGGCTGGAAACCCTAAGCCCTCAACCCTGAATTCTAAATTCCTAAATCCTAAACCCTAAACCGGATTTAGGTTTTAGGGCTTAGGAGCTTTAGGGTTCAAGGTTTCGGGATGAGCTACAGACTTAAGTTTGGTTGCGGGGGGCCTACGGGGATATATGGGGGTGTAAGCGGCCGATTAAGGAATATACTAGCCACTTAGTCCAGGTGTTCAAGAGGGATCATCAGGCGTACTTAAGGCTCATTAATGGGAACGTAGTGGGGTAGAAATGGGACCCATGATCTTACGCCTCTAACTACAAATATTTGGGATGCGAAAAGTTTGATTTTTTTGGTGGGTTCTACCATCAGTAAGGTTCTTCGTGGTCTTTCATGTTGTTTGATATGGAGCTCACGGCTTAGCGCTTTAGGTTTTGGGGTTGAGGGCATAAGATTTTAGGTTTCTATCTGAGGGCTTCAGAGTGGTGTATGGGGTGGAACAAGATTTCCTCTTTCCACAGTAGTTTCCAAAAGAGGGTTGTCATCCGTGACGGGTCTAGATTGGGATGGAGTGCTTAGGTCAATCCTAAACTCTAAACCCTTAGGTTGAGAGGGTTTTGGTGGGCCCTAGCCTCGAGTAACCCTTGAAAATTAGAATTCCATTGTACTTCCAAATTGTTACAGGGTTTATGTTATCAACATCCTCTTTTCACCCCAAATGTGCCCCCAGATAGCCCCAGTTTCAATATCATTGTCCATGGCATTCTGCAATTGATTCTTCTTGCTAGGTTTTGGATGGGAGATGGGGTAGGGTTGGGGGTTCACCTGAAACGTCCGCGTACCCAAATGGGGGTTCCTAAACCTGCGTGACCGTTTTTGGGGCTCCCAGGTCAGTGGACAAAGAGTAGAGGGGGTGTTTAGAAATGTCCCAGCCTCGGATCCTTGGGTAACCCTGCCTCAGAGGTAACGGCTGAATGTGCAAGACCCGAAGGGTCCAAGTTCCCCATAATTATAGTGCGTACTTCTAGTACAGGTTTTGGGCAAGTAAATGATTGTTAGGTGCTTGGACTCTTAGGGTTAGATCACCTGCAACTTCGGGAAGTGGGTTTCCAGTTCAGATTTCACGGATGCTCCGGGTGGAGTGTGGGAGTGGACTTCTATTTGAAGCCTGAGGCAGCTCCCTCTTTAAGGAGCCACCAAAGTCATAGGCGCCAAGCCTTTGACCCTCAGCCCTAAAACACAATGCCCTGGAGCCGTACATCCTAATCCCAAAGCCCTTCAACCCCCAGACCTGAAATGCTAAGACCTGAAACCGTCAAGCTCCAAAACCCTGGAGCCTGCAAAATCGATGTAGGAAAATAAACCCAATAGCCAGGTCTTTGCTTCTCGTCCCTCTGCACTTAGTTCGCACTTTTATTCAAGATAGCACTCCTGTTTCCTAAGATACGTGCCAAACCCTAACTCCTAATCCCCACACCCCAAACCTACACCCTAAACCAAAAACACAACAAGCCTAAATCCCCAAGAGGGTCCAAGTACCCGATAACTTGGTACATGGGTTTTGGGTAATATAAAAATTATAGAAATTATATTACAAGTTTTTGGCAAGTATATGACTATTAGGTACTTGGACCCTTAGAGAAACCCTAAACCCTGAACCCTAAACCCTACAACCCTGAAGCTTTAGACGAAAAGCTGACTGTAGGAGATCGTCGGTCAGCCCAACTGTGCAATCTTCGCCGGGCTCCAAGATGCCGAGTTAGTGTTTAGGGCTTAGGGGTTTAGGGGCTTGGGTTTCGGGTTTAGGGTTAAGGGCGCACGGTTTAGGGCTTAGGGCTTGGGGTTCAGGGTTTACGGGTTAGGGCTTCGGGGCTTGGGGTCATCAGTAGGAGGGTTTTGGTACCCCAAACCCCGGTGGACCCTAAACCCTAAACTATAAGGATCCTTTACGAGTCCTATGATTATTAGGGTCCTTGTTTAGGGTTTAGGTTACATGAGACCCCGCCCCAGTTTTTGCATAAGATCCTTCCACCTGGCGATTTCCCCCGCAGAGAAGGGGCCTATTTTTAAGGGAGGGTACCATTTTGGGGCTCCCGATTATAAGGTGATGATAAGGATTATGGTATTTTGGGGTCTATATCCGAGTCCCCCTATTGAGGGAAACTACCATGTGTACTCTATTCTAGAGGGGGGTTCGACTGGGGCGAGACACTGACAAAAACTAGATTATCTGAGGCTACGCCAAGGGACCCTGAGTTTGGAAATGCCCAACAAGACTGGGTGCGTCAGTCGCCAGGTCAACGCCGCGGTTGGCAGACGTGGTGGAAGTTGGTTCAACGGCTTGCAGCTCCAGACTCGTATGCCCATTTTCGGACCCTTTGTGGACAGAACCAAGATCCCCGACAACTCCTGCGGCTCGCATATAACGACTGCCCGGACTTTCATGCAATCCTTCGAGTGCAGGGTATCACGCCATAAGAGTGGTTGAGATCCCTCACAACACCATGCACGAGTGGTAGAGATAGCTCACCACAAAGAAAAGGGCAGAGATTTCTCGCGCCCGGTGACCTTCCAAGTACCCTGAAGATTTCGGGGGGGGTAGAGGGGATTCCAGTGGTTTTGGACTTGGGGTTAAGGGTTGAGTGTCTAGTAGATCCATACTTAGAAGCGCATAGGCCAGCAATGGGCTACTTACAGCCCATAGTCAAAGGGGGTATAAACTATGGTATTTCGCCATCCCTAAGCCCTAAACCATAGTCCCACCTTGGCGTGCATTTCTCTAACTGTAACTGGTGCTGTATAGGGTTCAGGGTGTCTGTCCCTATAGATATCCCCGTGCCCCAGGCAAGTGTAATGTGAGCTATAGTCTAAACTCGGGGGTATATAGGGGATTACATAGGGGACTACTATGGGGCTTAATAAGATATACAAGGAGTTTAGACTACGGCTCATATGGGCCAATGTCAATACTAGGCTACCAGGAGACCAATAAGGATGGATATAGGAGTGACTTTGGCTGTTTAGTCCCCTAACACTTTCCATAGTACGGACCACGCCCCTTCACATGGGAAATGTTGACTGTAGCTCATAGAAAGTAGAGTTGTTGAGCGTATATAGGCACCTTTTGAAATGTTATTATTGACTGCATGTATTGGGTGCCCGATTGGGGGACGACAAATGACACCATGGATCATACCTCCATCATAGTACTCATACCCACTACACCGCTCGAACGCACTAAGATGCCGTGGATTCAGGATGACCTCAGGTGATTTGCGGTTTGGGGTTTAGGGTTTTACGCCATAGGCCTCCTGTTTCTGGTTCTTACATGGACTTGTATAGGGATTCGCCGCTCCACTTTTCCTTACTTGAAGGTCCGTGGTACTCATCGGCTACTAGTAAGTGCAATGCCAGGCCAAGTATCACCACACTGGGAGACCTCATGGGCTAGAAATTGGGTTATATTTTACCATAAGCGCTGCACATACGTTACAAGTAACCTGAAACTCGAAGTAAGGACCAGCCAGTCTCCGAAAGTTACAGTCGAAGAATTTTGCATTCGGCTTGGGGTATGTAGGGGTTGAGGGGCTGAGAGTAAGAGGGTTTGGGTAACCTCCCCAAGCCCAAATTAGGAAGTGATAGCTATCACATGATTCTGATGTGGTCCCATGCGCTCGTATGAGGTAAGGTTTGTGCAGGTTCTGGGTGTAGGGTTCACGGCCGTAAGTTGATTTGCTCCAGGCGGGCGAGCGTTGTCATACATAGCCTTTCTGCCGGTCTAAGGACCCTACTAATAGGGTTGTAGGGCCCAAATACCATGAATATTCTAGTATTTGGGTCCTAATACTCCCACAGCCCCATTATTTGGGTGGTCCTTGGATCCTTAGGGAGACACCCCAACTGCCGAACTCTAAACAGCAGAAACCATTTCTCTACCATTCACCATATGCCCAAAGCGAAAGCCCAAACCTGAAGCGATGTAAGGAACCACTGTCCAAGAGCATGTACAACACAGTTCGCAAGGCAGGCAGTTCGGGGTCTTCCCTGGGCTTAAATACTTTCATGCCTCCTGCTTCTGTGTTTGACTGTTGTCTCTTGTAACGTTGCTAGGCCCAAGTCTTCAAATAGCCGACAGAAGGTACTGCACAGATACTTGAAGTGCCAACGTGTGCGTTGCTTACGTTTGAAGAGTTTCAACCCTAGGGCTCAGTTTCCGGTGACGTTTGACTCTATTGGCCTTTTAGGGGGATTCTAGGAACCCTTAAGGGTACGTAAAGGGTATTTCGTAGTCTTACAGGGATCGCAGGGTTACGGGCCCACACTGGGGGCCCATGGTTTCAACCTCAGATTGACACGCCAAAGTATGCGTTGTTTGCAGACTTTCAATCCTAGGGTGCTGTTCTTGTGCTGCACAGAGTGACTTGATAAGTTGACCGGCCGCACTGTAAACTGACTTCTGAGGACGGCGATGCATTTCCCACCCTAGGCCCTAAGCCCTAATCCTGGGGCTCGATTTCTATAAATAGTACCTACATCGGACCCCAATGCCTATAGATAGTACCTACATAGGACCTAATTACATTGTGCTATTTGGAGCCCTAGGGTAAGGGTTTCTTTTGCGACCTTGTTATGAATCTTTGACGCCTCCGGAATATGCAAGTACCTAAGCAATTGCGCGTTAGAGAATGGCTTGGGCTTTAGGCTTTAGTTGCCGAACTTTAGGGTTTAGGGTTTAGTGATTTTGTTGGGTGTAGGGTTTAGGGTTTACAGCCTAAAGCTCGATTGGGTACTTGGACCCTTACAGACCTCCTACTCCAAGCGCATTGTCTTGTGATACGCCAAACCCGACAAGTTGTGAGTCCATAAACCCTAAACCTGAATGATCAGAACAATTCTCCCTCATATGAGCTGTAGTCTGGAGGTTTCCGAAAAGGGGCCCATGCTTCCGCAATAAAGTACTACCTGGACCCCGAAAGTATGTGAAATAATGGCCTTTATGGTCATTATTATGGGTATGGGGCTATTATTATATACATACTTGTGGGTTTAGGTAAGTAAAATCTGCAGTTCGGAGGATGTAGGAGGGGATCTGCTCAGAAAGCTGGGTACAAACCTTCTTTGGCGTTTCGTTGGGCGGTGGAGGTCATTGCCACGTGTTCGGTAAGGGAGCTTTGACCTGCCTAAGCCCTAACCACATGTTTCTGCCTGGTGCTTCGGGCCTACCGCTATGGGCTATTAGACCCTAAAATTCCCTATTAGTAGCCAAATAAGGTTAAATTATGGTACCCTTAAGGTCTAATAGCCCATAGTGGTAGGGCTGATACGCTGATACATCTTTACGTATAGACTAGCCGATGTATCCCCTACAAAGGTTCGTTGCACCAAGCTAAACCCTAAACCCTGGTATCTTACTTTACTGTTTAAAAAGCCCAGGTTCCTCTAGTAGGTAGGTTCATGGCTTCAATATTGCACTGGATGTAGTGATCTCTGACTTCCCCCTAAGAATCCTAAACCCTACTAGGGGTCCAAGTACCCAAGAATTACGCATTTGGGTTTTGGGTGATAGAAATTATAGTACAGGTTTGGGGCAGTATATGATTATCAGGTACTTGGACCCTTAGGGAGGGTCTAAACCCTGAACCCTTCACCCTAAACCCTAAACCAAGGCGAAGCCTAAGCCTCCGTTGCCACTTGTGCTTCCGCAGGTTGCCATTGCTGCCATTCTCAACACAGATACGGCCTTCAACTCAGACCCAGGGTTTAGGGTTCGGGGTCTAGAGTTCAGGGTTTAGGGTTCAGGGTCCGCGTACCTAAACAACATGTAAGTTGGGCTCAAAGTACCTATAGAGGAAGCCATGAGGGCCCAAATTATGTACCAGTTGAATCCTTGCGCCCTGAGTGGTAGCCTTTAATTCGGCGGGAATTCTACAACTGTGGCCTTGTTGTGCGATTGAAATTACACCTGGTTGTGACAAACAATAATAGCTTCTACAGAAGCCTTACGGGGCATCGCATAAGCTTTGTATAATCTCCCTGCGCCCCTACGATTTCCCATGCAGAATGGGTGTGAGAAGCTTCCATATTGTTCCAGGCTCGTGTCCAGGCTGTAGGGTAGCAGGGTAGCAGGGGCGCGGGCAATCTCCCTATGATCCCTTTTTGAAGCGTTTAGGGTTGACAGTTAGGAGGGTTTGGGACTTAGTGTTTAGGGTTCAGAGTTAGGGTTTGGCTAGGGTACTTGGCTCTTGCTAGCTTGTGATCTGGGTTGCATTTTAGGTGAGCCTGGGTTAAGGTCTTGTGTCTTGGGTTAAGCTTTGGGGATCACAGGCCCTAAGCCAAGAGCAAGATGCGTTATGGCAGCTTCCAGCGTCTTTTCCACTTGTCCAACCCCTACACCCTAAACCCATAATCCTAGTCAGACCCGCGGTTGGAAAAACATGGTTTGGGGTTTGGGCTTTAGGATTTAGTTTAGAGCCTGCCAAAGCCTTAACATCTAAACTTTGAATCCAAAGTAGTAGTTTCCTTTATCTTTTCCATTGCTCCAATAAAATCCCTATGTAATATCCCTACTCATTGGGGTACTTTCCCGAGACCCTGTATTGATTTAGGCTTTTACATGAGTCAACCCTAAACCCTAAATTCATTTAGGCTTCTGCATATAGTCATCTCGACAGGTTTTTTGGCAGCCCTGCTCGAAAGGGCTACACGCGGCAGTGTCCAGATGGCTAGGGTTTAGGGT
Organism: Symbiodinium pilosum; assembly: GCA_905231905.1. NCBI lineage: Eukaryota > Dinophyceae > Suessiales > Symbiodiniaceae > Symbiodinium > Symbiodinium pilosum. The sequence continues at coordinate 32,323 of CAJNIZ010030724.1, forward strand.
TTAGACAGGTGTAAGTTGAGGGCTTAGGGATATACCCCAAAGTTGGAGAAGCAAATTCAAAAGAACGTGAAACTCTAATAGAAACTGGGTTTATGCCGTGGTTTGTGGGGTTGTAATGTAGAGATTGGTAGCTTATCCAAGCAGGGGCCCGTTTCGCTGCCCAGGATACGCAGAGTATGCCCCAAAAAGGGGCCATCATGTCTCAACCAACCATACTTTTCATGGCCTGCACAGGGTTAAGGGTTTAGAGGCCAGTGTTGGGGTTGAGTTAAGGATTCCAATTGCCGACGTAATTTGAGGGACCCTGGAGTTAGGCAATGTACTTATGACCCCATAACAACCCTATTGTGACCCTGTGTAAGTAGGTAATCTGACCCCTTGTTACAATGGTGTCCCACAAAGTAGGATTCAGGGGTTAAGGAGATATGCTTGCAATCGTGAGCATTAGGGCCCTAAAACCGAGACCCTAAACCATGAGCCCAGGTCTTGGGTCCAGGGTTCAGGGCATGTTGCTGTTTGTACGCTAGGGGGATCCAAGGTAGATGGGCACAATCGGAGCTACAAAATGGCCCGTGGTTTTGCGTCGAAGGTTTAGGGTCTAGGGTTCCATGGTTTTTTGGGAAGGGCCTTAGATCTAATAATGTCCAAATGAAATGGCCTTTGGTGAGGCTGCGGTGGGTTAGGTCAGGCGAGGGTGTTTTTTCTTCTAGCACGTAGCCTCACTGCACTCTCTCATAAACGCGCAACAACCTCCCTACCCTAAATCCTGCACCCCAAGCCACTTACCGCAAACCATAAACGCAAAGGGCTAAGCTTAAGACCTTTGCCCTCAACCCTGTAGACCCTAAAACTATTTGCTGGACATTGCATTAGACCCTTGTCCCCCAAAGCTAAGCCCCGAAATTCTACCCCCAAAAAACCCTACACCCTAATGCCCGAAGACCCAGACCCTAGACCTTAAACCCCAAACCTCTGGTACTGCCCCCACCCAGTAAC